>VZTI01001772.1:304568-397584 GCA_013397865.1 Struthidea cinerea | reverse complement strand
TATATATATACATATCTTTTCCAATAAGCATCTGTCAATCACTTGTTACTTGGACTGGAACAAGTCTGGGACTTGACTCAAATTTCACTCCAAACTTAGCAACTCCTCTGGGACTGAGATGATGCTTCTCCACCATTCTTACAGTGTTTAAGGCTTTTGAGTATGCATTTTAAAGATGTAACTTGAAGATCTTGCAAATCTGTAGTTTCAAATTTAGTATTTTACTAAAGCTGACATAAAAAGAATTCATTCAAATATTAAGTTTTGGTTCTAAATTTTTATTCAGTTCAGCTGTTATACCATCTGTAAGAACTCCTGGCATGTGTAAGGAGCTTAGCTGATTCAATACCATATGGAAAATGTACTACACTTCTGTAGGGATACTTCTTCAGATGTATGATAAAGGCACCAGTGGTAGATTTTTGGTCTCCCCATAATAGAAAAGTATGAGGAAAAGACACTCAGTTGTCACCATGGTGGCTACTGAGTACGATCTGTTTAGCACCAGGCTGTATCAGTCCTTCTTTTCTGTTCAGTTATGAATTTGAACTGTTCCAAAACTTCAACAGACCAGTCAGCAATGGAACTGACATTTCTCATGAAAGGAAGAATCAATAAGACATTTTCTGCTAGCTGTTGGCAGTGATACACTAAATCCTAGTTAGCAAACACATTCTATGATAATCTGAATTGCTGCCTCTGCCCTAAAAAATGAAAATTTTTGCTTTTGCAGTTCTAGAGAGAAACACTCTAGAACTGTGTTTCAATGTTGTCTGAAAGTTGACAAAACATTTCCAATATTCTACAATAGTTCCCCATGAGTGATTTGACAGCTACATTCTTATTCCTACCTCAGAGGCCCTGTCACTACTGTGATTTTTTTTAATTTCTACCCTCATTTTTCTCAGCATGTTTTACGTAATTGTTTCAATTTTTCTCTGATTATGGAATTTGATTGTACAGACACAATACAGAGATAACAGCTGTAGATGTTCATTCATATTTTTCTGTGATTACTTGGTATACAAATACATTGGTACCCAGGTCATCTTGCATGACTTATTCATGTCAGACTCTGATATGCTTTATTTAGGAACACATATGCAAACAAAAGCAGAGGAAAACAGCGGAAGTAGATAAAAAGATACTCCTCCATTTATTTCAACTTCTGATTTTTTTTTCCAGTTGTTTTTCAATGGCTGGTCACCAATTCCAAACTGCTGCACCTCAGTTTTTTTCCCTTCATGCATGAACCACACAACAATCCATGCAGGGGTCACAAAAAGTACATGCCCTGGTGTCTCAGACCTCCTTAGACTCAAAATTATCTTATATTTGGTGTAAGAATTTGCTATAATTTGAGGATTGTTTTCCTCTCCTGCTAGATCAGCATAATTAAACTGGGAATATTTACTTTATAATATGTGTGTATATATATATATATATTTTTTTTTTTTTTAATTACTGTAGCCTACCCAGCCAGGATTACAAGGCACAGATCTTTTAAAAATATATATAACAAAACAGCATATTTTGAAAAAATTCTGTAACTCAAATGTGATTCATATGAATACTCTTGAAATTTTAAACTCAGCTTAAACACAAATATTCCATATTTTCGGTTTATTAGGTCAACATTATTAATTTTATTTTGGAAATAAAGCCTGCCACATGGTTTTAAAAGATCATAGAAATTATTAAAAACTTTAAACATTTAGATCTCCAATAGTATACATGAGTTGTTCATTGCTTTGTTCTTCATCGTGTAGAATTACACAACAATCAAAATCATGTATTTTAGAGACTGTAAATTTCAGTGTTATTATCCTTTTATCTGTGTTCAATTACTACAGTTTTTCAAGTGTGTACAATATTGAACAAAAACTCTTGAATAATTTAGCTGTCTGAAAAACTTTAGAAACCTTTCTAGCAGTAAAAATTGCTCTCCAATCTTTTTTGTGTGTGTCCCTGCATTTAAAATCCACTAGTTTAAATACTTGCACAGGTGTGTAGTACCATCAAACACAGCACAAACTCTGTTGCATTAAGCTACAAAGCAACAACAATCAGAGCTGTTCCTTATAATACATATGGTCAATTGCAATTTAATATATGTCATGTTTAGAAATAGAATTATACTTGTCAAAATTGCTATTCCAGGCATGCCATAATGATATTTTTTGTATGTTTAAATATTAAAGTTTATGTATGTTTAATACCCACTGAAAAAATTGTCTTATGTTGTTAGCATATTTATTATGTTTCAGCCTCAGCAAATTCTCTCAATTTTAATTAGAATGAGAAAAAAATCTACCAATTCTTATGTAGATATCAAGATATAGTCCTTCACCAATCCTACCTCTCACAAAAAAACAAGCAATATTAAAAATTTCTGTTTGTGTTTTCTGGTATTTACAGCTTTGCCTCATCAGTGACAACTCAGATGGGAGTTTGGAAAGATGTGACTTCAAGGTGGTACCACGGTGTTGCCCTGCATTACATGGGCAGCCACATGAAAGCCGGCAAGCTTCGCTTTCTCAGACTTACCAAAAAACTGCTTCCAGATTAGAAAACTTCAGCCCAGACAGCTGAACACTTCTAGTTTGTCAGATGAAGCAGGAGTACCATGCACACGAAAAGTAACACGAGATCAACCTCTGCTGAATGGAAAATATCTGTGTCAAACCCGTGATGAGTGTCAGGAAGGTAGCTGTGTCTGTCAGTTTGCATGAAGCCTGAATTTGGAGTATGACAAATTCCTATATTAAAAGAAGAATTTTTTTATATCCTCCCAACAATTTCCTGCCTTTCCCTTAATATTGCCCTATTCCTGATAAGTAGGGTTTGTAAGTAAAACACAACACCTGAAGTTAGTATTTTCCAGCATCTTTCAACAAACAACAGTTGAAAAGTTTCGTATTTCTTTTGGCAGATAAATAAAAACACAATAAATGTATTGAGAAATAGGGGTAGTGTGCCTGTCACAAATAATAGGAATTCATCTACCCTTATGATTAATATTTGATGTGAGCAATTTTGACTACTGATTAGTTCTATTAATAATTAATACAATGTTATTGTGGATGATTAAGGCTATTTCTTTTGATGGGATTCTCAAATCCCTTCTAACACCTCAGTATTAGTTCTTTATTATATCTATCCATGCATTATTTCCATCAAGACTGTTGCAGAAAGCTTTGTAATTACAATTCAACCAACCCTGCAATATCAACAAACAGCAGTTGTATTCCAGCTGCTGTATAAGAAACAGTTGCAGAAGAATGCTTTAGGCAGCTGAATGTTGTTTTTCTTTCTTTTTAGCTGGCAGGATTATTTCATGAAGTTTCCATTCTATTATCTACTTTACTATATTTCTACTTAAGAGTAGTGCAATCTTGGCTGAAATTAGTAAGTACCAAAGAAAAACAAAATAAAATAAAAATTTAATAAATTGAAATGTAAATTTAATAAAATTAAAATTTAGATGGATTTTTACATGTCCATTAAATCTATTCTGAAGCTTGAAGACATTTTAGCAGCTTTTCCTTTATTTGATCAATTGGCAGTTATAAAGGCACAGAATTTGTTTACATCTACTTGTATCATGAAGGTCCCTCTTCTTTTTGTATTTTCCTCAATAATTCAATTACTGCCCACAGTCCAACAGATCTGCAGGCAGCTCTAGAAAGAATATATCTGAGAAGAAAAGAGGTTTCTCCATATACAAGACTTGTTTAAGGTCAGAGACTAAGATAAATACAAACCAGCTCAGATCTAAGTTCTACTTTCTTAGAAAAGAAGACTTGGTGCCTTTGAAAAGAGAATAATTATAATACAATTTTAGTAAAAGCATATCAAGAAGAAAATCAGAAATAAACCACTTCATCTTCAAAGCTGGCAAAAAGGCTATTAACTTAAAGGGGGAAGAATGACAGGTTGTACTAAAATTAAATACTATTTCTCATTTTTCTTTTATAGACTGTCTTCAGAAGATGAATGTTCAAGATATATTAATGACTGTGAAGGCTAAGTCCATGTATTCTTCTACAGAGCATAAGTCCTTTTAAATTCGCATGCTGCAAATTGCTAAACTATATTTATTAAATATGGCACTGATTAGATTACCGTAGTATTACAAGCATTCCGTCATCTTCAGCCTGTTTATGTAAACTGAAAATAAACACAATTATATACAGTAGAAAAGGTTTATATATTTTTGACAACTACGTTTAGATTACTAAAATCAGTTTTCATCCTCCATTCAGCTCCAAGACTATGTAAAGCTCCTTCCAATGACCTTCATATAATGAAAATTTTTTTGTTCCTCTGTTTATTAGCCTGTGGTTCTAAATAAAAATATTTCTAATATATGCAGATAGAGCTCATCATGATTTAGAACATTGGTTTTTGCATTAGTATATGCCTTGTTACATCTAATTGTATTTAAATATCTTTCTTGGGTAACATAATAGTAATAAAATTTTCTAGCACTTGTACAGTGGTTAGTTGAGACATTTAAAGGTCATGAGCCATACTGAGTGTTTTTAAAACTGCTCCTTCCTTTAAAAACGAAGGTGACATACAGATGATATCTAACATGGAAGTCAAAGGAGTGTAGTTTCCTACAGAATATACAAATTATGCATCATCAGTGAAAGTTCTTCTTGCTGTCCCACCAAAATACTGCCTTGTCATCATCAAGGACTATATTCCAGAGCAAGAAAGGAAGCTTATATCCATGAGTGATGCATTGTCAGGTTGTGTGATCATGTAAAAAGCAAAAGTGTCTTTTAGCTGGCATTGCCATATGTTGAATCAAGAATCTGCTGTCCAAGTATATCTTCTGAAACCCCAAAAATGAGAGAAGTTCAGATGAGTAACTTGCAGCCTGGAACAAGGTCGTTTCTGCTGTGCGGCAATGCAGTAGAGAAGCATTGCCTCCAAGATGTATTGCAGCCATGTCAAGAACTGAAAAAATCAAGGCGAGAAACAAGGTGTTTTGCCAAGACAGCTTACCCAACATTTTGCCTTATGTAGTCTCCTTTTGATCACTGAATTAAGTCATGCACAAGTAGACACATTACCCATCCAATTATCTCTACAGTAAGACCTATCAGACACAAATGTACCAAACTGAAACATTTTATAATTCTCTTCTCTTTACTGTATTATTTGGGGGTGACTTTTAAGCAAAAAACAACAATGTATGTTTTCTATCAGATCCCAGAAAAGCTCTTCCACTGGGGGGTGAAGAAAAAAAATAAAAAGACAGATTCCAAATAATAGTATTGGGCTTTTTAGGTCAATCTCCTCTTATGAGGGAGAGAGGAGACAAGTGTTTGTTTTCAGCAGTCATTACATATCAGGACAGAAGACTCGTCTTAAGAGAGCTGCTTAGTGTGGGATAACATTTTAATGTTTTCTACACAACTGATAGTTCACAACTACGTAATATGATGCTCTGCCAAGAGACACTTGTAACATGCTCCTTTGGGACAATACCTTTATATCATAAGTGAATAGTGTCCTCCCTGGAGAAAAAAAAACATGTATGCAATGAATCTGATTTTTCAGCTAGATACAGTTGCATTTTCTTCAAAATTACCTTTGTAATGATGCTGTACACAGATTGGATTATCTTGCATTATGCTGCAGGGTAATAATTCAATTCCAATTTAATTATTTTAAATATCTGGTACATTAAAAATATATAATATTTTTTGACTAATACAGGTTTTGACCTGGATTTCTATTCCTTTGTTGTAGCTCAGTTTTCAAAATAAATTGAAGACCAATTATTGCATATTCAACAATTATTGAAACTTGTCTCTCATTTTAATTTTAACATTCTTTATCATGTATCTTGTCAAAATATGCCTTTTTCAGTGCTTCCATTTAAGTTACCTAAGCTTTTTTCTGACAGCTATTGTTCATTTTACTGCATAAGTTTTGAACTTCATCATTAAAATACATCCTCTATATTGGCTTCTGCTCTGCCACAAAATATAGAGCTACTGAAGAAGCAATCAGTATCTTCTGCTTCTCTATCCCACAAACACCAGAACTGTTTCATAGTCCATAGGTATGCATTGTATAATGTCCCCAAACTAGATATTGTCCCAATCTAAAATTGTAAATTCAAATTCGTATAAAGATGGAGAAGTTTGGTACTGTAGTGTCATTTAATTGTGCTTTTCTATCAATATTAGTTCTCATCAGTTTTATTAACAATTAACCTAGGAAAGAGTTTTCTAGATGTCTGCAAAATAAGTGTTGGTTTTCCTGTTCTAATTTTACCCAAATTTTATCGTTTCAGTAGTCAGGAAATTGAAACAAGATTAACAGAAATCATATGTCTTTTCCATTAATATCATATGTTGAACACTGAATCAATTTATTTTAGTTATTGATAGAGGCATTTAGTCATATTTGATTAGGTATTTAATTCCACTAGGCTTAGATGAGGCCCCAGTAAAAAAAAATGAAGAAACTTGAACGTAAATGAAAACAGAATTTGGTCAAGAGTCCAGAAAACATAAGCCAAGAAATTTGAAACATTTAAAATATGGACTTGTTTCTTTGTATAAAGTCTACTGTGTATGAAAACAAATCTCAGAGTGCGTAAATTCAAATAATTTACAGGAATGATTAAGAAGTATTGCCTTTTTCTGACCTATATTTTATAAGCCTGGTTTGCAAATAGGAGACAGAAAGCAATTTTATTTTCAAAACCGAAATATTATACACATTAACCTTCGAAGAAAGCTAAACCACTGAGAATGTAATAATAGGGGAAAAACCAAAGAAACCACTACATTTCAAATGGATAACTACCTTCTTGTCCTACATTTAGTATATTGTTGTTTTCTACTTCAGTATTTCATATGACTCTCATATTTTTAATGAATATATTTTATCTTGTCTTTAATCTCCCAAACTCTGAAACTACTTCAGTGTGAAATCAGCATTTATCACTATTGATCTCCTTAAACTAAGAGTTGTCTTCCTGCTTACTCAGAAAATAAAACACTAATAATTCACTTGCCAAATCTTCCCCCAAGGTACGGCTGATTAATACTGTCCAGCTTCTTTAAGCAGCATCAAAAATGGTCAGTGACAGCAGTCATTGCCTTCCCTACTTTGGGTGAATATCTCACTGACCACATGGAAAGGTCCATAATTAAAGATATGGAAAGTATTAAAGATTGTTTTCCTTCACTTATTGATTCTTTGGATGTTGCTCTTAAATAGTATGTCAAGACTACTAAGCAAACATCAATCAACAGAGTTTCATCTGAAAAATGTGTATTTTGAGTGTGTGATACGAAGCAGCATCCCTTAAAGGATCACAGAAGATGAAATATCCAGAAGGCTTCTGTGTGCATGTGCCACTGTGCCCAGTGGGCCTCTGGCAGTCCTTTGGCATCTAAGTATCACTTAGAGCCAAGCAGATCAGTTTTATTCAACAGCAGATCCTCAGGCAACTCTCCTGAGCTGCAGAGACTAAAGGTACCATCCTCCACTGTTGGGACATATCAGCTTTGCAGCACCCTTTGTGGCTGACACTGAAAGGTAGAATGCCCTGGAAGGTATTCAGTTTGCCCTGAAGACAATCAGGTTCATGTTTTCTCAAGATGGGGGTAAGTTTTAAGGCAATGTATTCACCTTGACTTTCCAAGGGATGATTTGCTGTACATTTAACCCCACTTTTGGTATCCGCTCAAACCTCTAGGGCCATATTGCTTCCCAGTTAAAAGCACAGAGAATTTACTTGTAAGGAACACAAGCCTCTGGCCATGACTCTCCAAAGGGCAAATGTTGGACTAGCACTGAGAAGAAAATCCACAGCTGTGCATATAGATATAAATCTGAATTAAATATATTTCACATTAAAATCAAAGCAGTTTTAAACTTCCTCTTAGCTCTGGTAAGATGAAAACCCACTGCTTTGACTGCTTTTGTTGATGACTAGAGGAAAAATAATTAATTTACATTTCATTTGCTGAGCTGTCTCATAGCTCTGTGATTCCCACTGGTTGCCTCAGGTACACTTCCGTAAGCCTCCAGCCACCTTTCCCTTCACAGACCTATTGTCTTTAATAACTACTCTTACTCCTCTGATGACTGTGGGTGGGCAGCCAAGCAGGGAGCAGATCTATCAGCAGGTAGAGAGAAAGCATGAGAAACCTCTCACAGGGCTGATAAGAGCATCTTCAATAATCAACTCCATGATCAAAAAAAGAAGTTAAATTAAAATGTTCCACACCATTTATTCTAGCTTTTGACAGCCAAAAACCTAAAATATATTCTCTACTTGCCCTTGAACTAACAACCTTGAAACTGCTTTCTTCAGAGAAAGTGTTGAAAGTTTCAAGTGATGAAATAAGAAATAGTAGTGATGAGATCCAATATAGTGTCTTCACATCCAAACCTGACCTTAGATGCCTGGACGCCCTAATCCAGAAGCTTCAAAGTACCCTCAGTGGTAAATACTTAGGGCTAAGGTAATGGTTCTGTAGAAGTCAAAATTTAGATTCAATATTTTTAAAAGATGCTGTATCAAATATTCAAATATGAGAAAAGATAAAAAAAAACCCTCTACAACTGACAATATATTCTCTGAAGAAGGACAAAGCAATGCCAGTGAATCTCTGGACAGGAACAAAAGTGTTTTATTTTGAGTAACAATTAAATAGATACACAAGACAAAGAAGAATAAGAATGCTAAGAATGAGAAAAGCAAAGTCTGAAAAACATGGCCAGTCAAAATGCAAGAAGGAAATCAAGCAGGCTAACAAAAATGGATGAACATATTTAAAAGAATATTCAAACTAAATTAAAATACTCTGTAAATATATCAAAAACAAAAATCTTATTAAGTATAATGCCTGATTACAAACATTTTAAAGGTTAGCTCAGGTGTGATAAGGCTTTAGCACAGTGGTTCCAGAATTCCTTGTGTGGGTTTTTAACTGATTTGTTGGACAGATTCCTCCAAGAAATTAGGCTTTTTTAATGGCAGATAGGTAAAAGGAATTAGACAACTCAAAGAAAATATACAGGAATTATAAAATAAAGCAAAATGTCTTAAATCCTCTTAATGAAATGTCATTTACTTAAGACTTAAGTGACTGAAATATGAAATTGCACGTCTGCTGGCCAAAGTGCGTAACTTGCCATTGCAAACTATTGCTGTGTTGGATTACTGAGAACTTCCTATATAATTCCCACCTAGACAGAGGAATGTTGGGGAGACTCTAGGAATTGCAGCACAGTGACGCTGGCTTCCATCCCTGATAAGACAGCATAATAACACAGGGAGTTATCAAGCAAGGTGCTGAGACCAAGACAGAGGGTGCAACTTTTCCACTATGGAAAAATTGCTGTTCCCACATCTTAGCTGTTGTGTACAGTTCTCATTCCTACAGCTCAAAATAGTCATAATGGTCTTAGAGAAGGGACCAAAAGGAGTGAGCAGACAACCAGAAAGGAGTGGAGTGATTCAGTTTAAAAAGGACACAGCTGTGGGGACACAGGGTTAAGCCTTTCTTTTAAAAAGCTGAAATAGACACTAGTTATTTATCAAATCCCACAGTATGGGGACAGGGGTCACTTGAGAAAATGAGAATGAAGCAATTTTAAGACAGATCAAATGGCATTTCCTTGACCCGTTAATAGATAACCTCTGCAACCTGCTGCCAGGAGTCACAAACAACAGCAGACACTTCAAAAAGCTAAGGTGAATGAATGGACTATCCCTAAACTCAGGATGGAAGGTCCAGATGAGGGCTGTACCCACCAGCAGCACAGCTACATCCCTTCTGGTTGCAGGGGCAGCAGGAGGAGGCAGGCCATAGGAAGAAGCCAAGCTTCTGTGTTCTCCCTAAACAGCACCTGTTTCCACCCCCATCAGAGACAGAATATTAGGCTAGGATAATCCCACCTCTGGCCCAGAATATTTTCAAAGTCCTTATGCAGATTTGTACAATTCCAACTGCACAAAATTTGAGCATTAAAAACTGAAAACTGAAGGCAAACTTCATGAAGATGACTGATATGTCATGAGAAAATAAAAAGAAAATGCAATTTTTCATTTTTGTTTTAATTTTGATGAGTTAACTTTTAGAAAATGATTATTGCTTGTCACTAGAAGGTAGTTCACAAGTTAGTAACACTGCAGTATTAAAACCACCACCAGTTTCCCTCTGCCAAATACTCTTAAATTCCATAATATTCCAATAACATGTTCTATCTCTTGGACAAATTGATCTTCTCTCATTCACAGTCTTTGAATGAAGAAAATTTATTAAAGATATTGACTTGCATATTAGTATTGCCATGTCTTATTGTTGCTGTTATTAAAAATGAAATTGTCTTCTGTTCCTTTTACATTATTTTTTCATCTTTGAATTATAAATTAATTCGTTTTAGTTTTTGAACTGATCTTGATCATTCAGAGACAGCAGATCCATGTCTGTTAGCTGAGTGGTCACATCCTACTTGAGGAACATAAAAGATGAAATTGTATCAAAATACAACTTCTCAGCACATGAAGAAATGTCCCTAAAATTGCTCTTTCTTCTCTTCCTAAACTACAAGTTTTGTATTAACTAGTCATAAATTAGAATTCTAAACTGTAAAAAATGAACAAATAAATAAAACCCAAACCCCAGTGTTTTTATTCTTATTTAAGTGACTGATGCCTTTTCCTGGTCTTAAAATCAAGAGTCAAACATGGTTAGAAGGGAAAAAGGGATTTTACCTTGGTATTCATTTTAAGGATCCTTAGGTGCACCATGTCCAGGTTGAATGCACCTCCATGCACACCACAATGCACACCCCAAAAAGATCTGGTATAACATTATAAGTCTTACTAATTAGCATACCTATCTAAAATTCCCCAATGGAAGGCTTGAGTGAGCCCCACTCCCCAAGGAACCTTCCCCTGGCTGGTTCTATCTTAGTTTACAAAATGTGTTCTGGAGAAGACCTTGGGGTCTGGGGCACACTGATCCCTAACTACAAAGCTTCTAAAATGTTTAGTCTCCTAGCGTGACAAACAAGTCCAAGAATGTAGGCAAAAAGCACTAAGAATACAGAAGTTGTAAAAAATGTATAGAGGGGTATAAAAGAAAAGGCAAAAAAACCATCATGGCATCAGATGGATTATTATCCTAAAATGAACTGTTTTGAGTTTTAGCTACACAAGAGGGCAAAATGACCTTAAGTTCAACTTTGTTATCTATTTAGACAATTAGATACCAACATCTCATTATTTTTCAGTTTAGTTCTATAACCACTCTGAAAAAAAACTTCCAATACTGTCAAACAGCTACATTCGATAGTTTTAGTGTGTTATTAACATTGCTGCACCTGGGACCAAATAACATTTTTTCTTCTTCAACAACAGTACATTTATGACAATGGGTATTGAATGTCTGTGATTGGGACGTCTTTTATTCTACAATAACCACAGGGTCCATAAAGGCAGCATTTCATTTATTCAGTTTAAGCACATTTCTCAACAGTATAACACTCTACACTTCAGGTAATTGCAGTGGTCTCAAGTATACTAACATCCAGTCAGACCCTGAAAACTTGATCTGGGTGTGCTGGTGGACAGCCAGCTGAACATGAACCAGTGTGTTTCCACGTGGCCGAGAAGGCCAGTGACACCTGGCCTCTATCAGCAACAGTGTGACCAGCAGGACCAGGGCAGTGATCATTGCTCTGTATGGGGCGCTGGTGAGGACACAGCTCGAGTGCTGTGCCCAATTCTGGGCCCCTCACCATGAGAAAAACATTGAGGGGCTGGAGCGAGTCCAGAGAAGGTCAACGGAGCTTAACTTTTAGAAAATGATTATTGCTTGTGAAGGTGCTGGAGCACAAGTCTCATGGGGAGTGGCTGAGGGAGTTGAGGGTGTTTAACCTGGAGAAAAGGAGACTCAGGGGGGACCTTATCACTCTCTACAACTCTCTGAAAGGAGGGTGCAGCCAGGTGAGGGTCACTCTCTTCTTCAAAGTATCAAGCAAAGGGACAAGAAGAAATGGTCTCAAGTCAAGGGGAGGTTTAGATTGCATTTTAGGAACCTTTCTTCACAGAAAAGGTTGTCAAGCATTGGAACATCCTGTCCAGGAAAGTGGTTGAGTCACCAACCCTAGAGATAATTAAAAAATTGTGTAGGTATGGCACTTAGGAACATGGTTTAGTGGTGAAGCTGGTGCCAATGGGTTGATGGTTGGAGTCAATAATTTTAAATGCCTTTTCCAACTGAAAATATTCTATAATTCCATGATTCTCCTTTGTTAGAGTAGTCTTTGCTTGAAAAAACAATTCCTGTAATCATCAATATCATAGGTTACATTAAAAAGTTTTGGAAGTGTTGCTTTTCATTAACACATTGCAGCCAGTCTTGTTCAAAGTCCCAGTTAAAAATTCTGAGGTGCTGGTAATGTTTATTTTTTTAATGCCATCTGTAAGTTAGCTCAATTATAGTTGTCTCAAAAATGTCTTAAGGAAAAGTAAAGATGCCTGTGTACTGAAGGAAGAAGAACATCAAGGTATTTCTTTTCAGACAGTGGTACCACTGCAAGCATGTTCTACCTTCTTGAAGTCTAAAAATAGATTTCAAAGCCTGTGAAAGCCCTCTACCTAACATGCAGAAATAAGTGGACAATGCAGAAATAAACCCTGTTTTTGATCTAGAAAAAATGAAATTAAAATACTATTTTGTTCTTTAGGCAAAAATCATAGATAATAAATATTGGTTTCTGAGAGGAATGCAGATTCTCTTTTCTGCTTATGTCTTCATTTATTCATTTTTGTTTCTGGTTATCCATTTGTCAGTTCTGGAAAAGATAAACCCAGTCAGACGGAAACTGCAACAGCTCATATATTACTTCAACTGAAAGGCCTAATTTTATGGAAAACCAACAGGCTCAATCCTTTTATAAGATTTGCAAGCAATGTGATTTAACTCAAAACATACAGATAAAGACGTCTAAAAGGATCCATCTAAATTAACTTAGGCCACATATTAGATTGGATAGCTTAGTCACATAAGTAAATCAGTATAGATCATTCCTATCTAAATTACTGTAGCTTCAATGAAATCAGTCAAGTGAATACACATAGTCCAGTTTGATAGTAGTGTCTGTACTTGCTACAGCCAGCATATTTCAAAATTAAAATTACGCTTTCAGAGTGGACAGCAGCAGTAAATGCACTCTCTTTTGTTACTCATACTGCTATAAAGCATGAAGGAAAATAAATCTCTAATTTAACTGTGAAAAAATACAACCCAAAATGTAAGTACTGCTTTACCTTTCCTTTCCAAAGAATTATTTTGTTAAAATAAGTGCCTGAGTTGTTTAAGGAGTTTTCACAACTTTTATTGGATGCAGAAAGAGACTCTATCCGTCTTGCAAAGCAGTCCCCAGATCTAGAACCCTTTCCATTGCTCAGGTTTGTGGTTGGGTCCCAGAGGCTGGGGTCAAATGCATTTCTTCTGGAGTCCTTGCTCTGAGAAATATGACCAATAATAAGAGACAAGTTCTTGGCCTTTTTCCTAATCATTAAGTAAATTAAAGAGAGAGAGATTTAAAGATAGAGATAGGCAGAGACATTTAAAGAAAAAGTGTGAATTTGCGTTCCTAGAGAGCTGCTTGCTCAGCAAATACAGCTGAGCAGGGATAGGGATCTGGAGTGCTGTGTCCAGTTCTGGACTCCTCAGTATAAGAGGTACATGGAGCTCCTGGTTCAGGTCCAGTGGAGGCAACAAATATTATTAAGGGACTGGAGAATTTCTCTTATGAGGACAGGCTGAGTGAGCTGGGCCTGTTCAGCCTTGAGAAGAGATGACTGAGAGGGGAGCACATCAATGTCTATCAGTATCTGAAGGGAGGGTATCAGAGGACAGATCCAGGCTCTTCTTGGTGAAGCCAAGCAGTAGGACAAGAGGGCAGAAACTGACGCACAGGAAGTTCCACCTGAACCTGAGTAAGAACTTTCTTTGCTGTGCAGTGACCATGCACTGGAACAGGTTCCCGAGAGATGTTGTGGAGTCTCCCTCACTGGAGATAGTCAAGAACCATCTGAACACAATCCTGTGCCATGTGCTCTAGGATGACCCTGTTTGTGCAGGGAGGTTGTCCCGGTTTGGAGAAATTTGGAGGAAAATATATCCTCTGAGAGAAAAACAGGTTACTACCACCCTTCCCCCCATCAGGTTCGGGAAAAAAATTTCCTCGAAGGAAAGTGAAAGAGATAAAAACTATTTATTTAACAAACACACAGGAAAGGAATAATAATGCTAAATAATGAAATCTCTCACTGTGGAGAGAAAACCTGGGAAGATTTCAGAGTCCTTCTGTAGGTGTGGTCTCTCTCCTCCTCGGAGCTGGGTCGGCCAGGGTGAGGACCCACCTCCGGGCCTCGGGGAAAAATTCTCCCGAGGTGTTCTGATTGTTGTTGAAACAGTCCAGAAGAGAAAAAAGGGAAAAAAACCAAAGTCCCAGGAAAACAAAGTTCAACTCTCCATCTCTCTCTCTGGAGGAAAGGAGCCAAAAAAAACCTGGCTGAGAAGCAAGAAGGGTACTCCCTCTGCTCTTGCTGTCACAGCCAAACCGAGCAGTGTATCCGTGTCCTTGAATAATAGTTTTGAAAAGTTTATTCAGTTTTTTTCTCTCTCTCCCCTCTCAGGCTCAGTTTAAAGGCACAGAAAAGGCACAAAATTAATTTCTGGGCATAGAACCAGGATTGGAGATACAACATCACAAAGTCACCCCAAGACAGAGTTTGAACAAGATGACCCACTGTGGACCTTTCCAACCTTACCCATCCTGTGATTCTGTGACTTTCACAAAAGATGAAGAGTGAGGGAATAAAAGGACGTAACACAGATAATGACCTTGGCTATGGGCCTGGTGCAAGCTTTGGAATGCAAGGAACAACAGAAATGATGAGTAGAAAAAAAAAATTACTTGGTTTAGACTTGACTAGGGAGAAAATATCAACATAGAGTGACCTTAGAAAGTCTGTTCTCTCAAGTGATTTAATTTTAAGAATCTGACCAAGTAGCAGTTTGGGGAGGGCTGGGAGATGACATAAAATATGTTTTGGAATTTTGCCACATGATATAGAGCTAGTTTATTTCACTCACCTTAACCCAGGAGCAAGGCACAATATAGTATCCAGATTACCTTTCCTCAGGTAAAAATTAAGGTGATTATTGCCTAAATGATATTCCCCAGAAAATCTAGAAATCAAAATCTTTTCTCAGACCCTGAAAATTAAACTAACAAAAATAGAAATCCATATCTGAATTGATATAGCCTCTGAAATCTGTCCATTTGTCAGAAGAATTCCAGTGGGTTTCTTCCCCAGTGAGAGAAGATAGCCCCAAGTATGTAATACATCAGAGCTAAGGACAAACTTGCTGCGATTGCAGGAGCAAAAGATATTAACAGATCTACAAGTTATTGGCCTGAGGACTGAGAGTGATTGGAGACTAAAGAATCACAAAGATCTGCTTGTTTCCCACAGTCAGCCTGAGAGCAGGTACAGAAGAATCGAGCAAAGAGAAGAGCTGTCTGAAATGGAAACCTTTAGAAAGGAAAACAGAATTTCTAAACAAAAAAAATGAGATAAAATTAGAAAAAAAAAAAGAACAAGAGAGTGGGAAAAGTTTTATTTAAAAAAAAAATACATGTATTTTGAGCCATTTACAGCAGATGCCTCAGGAAAACCTTTAACTTGAGGTGAGTAATCAGAATTGACTGAAAATCAAATCTTTTACCGTAGTGCAAAGAAAGACTATAAACTGAGAAGTTACTTCAGATTTTTTTTTTTTTAATGTTTAAGTAAATATTACATAATTTTAATATATTTGGAGTTTGGATTTTGGTTTGGGTTTTATTTTTAAAGAATGGAGTCAGGCACAGGTGTGGAGTTGCATAACTTGTTAGCTGTCAGCACAGTGATTCAACAGAAAGAATAGTTTTTAATAGGGAGATTGAGCATTCTTTATTTTTCTGACGCTATTTCACTCATGTATTTACTGGCTTGGCAGTATTTGGAATAAATAGTATAAAGTAAATGAGCCCCATAAACTCCTATCAAAATGAGTGAAAATTGTAATAGCCTCTTCAGAGGCAGAGGATGGATCCTGAGGTCTGGGTTCAGACTATCTATTTGCTGTACATCTCTAAAGTAGCGAGAGAGGGGAAATGCCATGGCCAATTCAGGTCTGTTGTGATGCTGGGAACTCACTGACTCGCCAACTTGACACTGTCTGCAGATAGTCCTGCATCAGTTAGACTCGATTTAGCCTTCTGAAGTGATGTGACAAAAGTTAGGTTGAAACCCTGGAATATGTGCAAGCTCTACTTTTTTAGAGACAAAAAAGTACTAATTTCAGCAGAATAAACATATCTTATGCTTGAAGATCTTCTGTATATATGAAACACCAGCATATATTCAATCTTTGCTTGCCTTTGTCATGTTTGGATGCATATTACCTCTCAACATGAGATTTCTGAGCAATTTAAATGCTCACAAGGTAAAGGAGGAGTTCAGGGACAGGGGTGTTTCATTCTCATTAATACATGCTTGAACATTTATTTGATTTCCTGGATATTGAAAAAAGAATGTCAAATATTTGTAAAAGTTAATGAAATGTGGATAGGCCAAACGTGGCATAACACTCTCATCTGCCATGCTGACATTGCACTAAATTAGATTTAGAAGAATTACTGCAAAATTAAAATTCTTTGCAAAGAATACATTCTAAATGTCACCAGACTTGTCACAGATTTCAATCCATGTCCATTTACACAGATTGAGAAATCTCTCATCCTCATTACTGTAAAATCTATATTGAGCTGATAAATAAAATTGCTTTAAGAGACATGTAAGCTGAGATTTCCAGAAGGAACATCAGTTAGCACAGGCAGTATGACAAAGCAGGACTGAGAACCATAAGGTTAAAAACTAGCTGAAAGTGATTATACTGTGAGCACTTATTCTATATATCCAGTAGTATATGCATTTTGAATACTAAAATAAGCATAAGGTACATATATTATAACATATCATGCTACATTACATTTTACATTACAATATATTTCAGTAGTAAGTAATAGTATAAAAATGTCTTATTGTGTCATATTCTGTGTTTCTTTATGACTGCTGATTACTCAATATTATACTGGAAACACATAAAATCTTCAAGGTTTGTAGGCTAGAATATTATGTTGTGTTAAACAGAACACAGCAGGAGGGAAACCCATCTTTTAATTTATTTTCTATTTAATACTGAATATAATTGTAGCGTTCATTATTATCACAATTTTGCTCCAAGAATTTAAAACAGTGTTGTTAACATGAAGGGAGTTTTTTCCTTTTCTTTTTTCTTTTTTTTTTTTAATAGAGCAATGTCCAAAAAAACCCTGGATAACATAACAGAGGTTATCCAGAATGCAGCATATGCATTACAGTTACACTACGTAGAGGACAATGCTGCATGACTTGCTAAGTATCCCTATACATAAAATTCACAGGTCCTCAGCTCACACTCTAACTGCAATGGCAACAAAAAACAATACTCATGTTGGCTGAACATGTTCAGGGTCCCACGATTTGCACTGCAGTGTGTACATCTCATAGACGAGGATTATTCTTACTGTTTTTTGCAATAGATCCAAAACACTGGACTCCAAACATAAATTCTGGGCTAGTTAAATCTCAGCACGACATTTGAGTGTACTTACAGGTGATCCATATATTTGTGCAGCACTGAAAGGTCAAAGAATTTATGGATACACAACTGTTGCCAAAAGGGCTTTGAGAGCAGACATTAGTTCAGGCGAGGTTATAATATGATTTCCTTGCTGCTAAGAAATTTACTTATTAAAGTGAATATTGACTGTGCATCTTTGCTCACAGCCCACAGCAATATCAACTAAAGAAGCCAAGTGATCAAAAATGTACTCTGAGCCTGGCAAAAGCAGCAAACATGAAATAAAGCCTTGTTTTGCAACAAACTTAAAGTGCCTGTAGCTTATATCAGAGCATGGAATTCTGATTTTCACAATTTTATGAAATGAAAGAAGTGTGTGAGACTACAGAGGTTGAGAAGAGTAATTTTTTCTTCTCACACCAGCTCCAGCAGCAGGAGTATACTCTTTTTCCTGCAGTAGGAGTTACCCATGTTCATCAAATACAGTCCTTTAGTACTTGTATCCACTTTCTGATTTCCCTCTCATCAAAGAAATTATGAAATGTGTAGTATTAATAACTATTCTTTTAAAATATTTTATTACAATCATACCTTAAATATCATCTGCATTAGTTTCAGCACCTTTGGTTCAATTCTTTGTTGCTGGCCACAAATTTCAGGAAGGTGGCAGATGTGAAAGGACATGTGAAACAACTTTTATGGTGTTATAAACTGGGCAGTAATTTGTTTCTTAATTCCTCCTCACTTGAGGGCAATAAACCACAGAGGAAAAGAGGCAAGCAGTTAGCAGATCCAGTAGTATCCCAGTGTGATGCCCTGCCATAACCTCATGGTCAAGACTGACATCCCAAATGACAGCTGAAGGCAAAGTGTATCTTTTGTTTAATGAGTAGCAGTATAACAACTTCTTATCTCTACCCATAATCACAGTAGAGTTGTTGCTTATATTTTAAAGTTACCAGAAAGAGAATAGTTAAATATGTAAATAATCATTCCTAAATTAATTTTCCTCTTCAGAAAATTAAACCTGTATGAAAAATGACAATATTCCTTGACATTCACCAGGAAACATCCTAGCCTGGTGTAGCCCTCAGACTGCTAGTGGGGTTCTGCAGGGCTCCATCCTAGACCCTGTGCTCTTCAACATCTTCATAAGTGACTTGGACGCAGGACTGGAAGGGATACTGAGCAAGTTCTCAGACAGTACAAAACCGTGAGGAGCTGCTGACTCCCTCGAAGGCAGGGAGGCCCTGCAGAGACACCTCGACAAATCAGAGGCCTGGTACCTAAAGGGAGCCTTCAAGAAACATGGAGAGAGACTTTTTATAAGAGCATGTAGCGACAGGACAAGGGGTAATTGCTTCAGATGGAAAGAGCACAGGTGTACATTAGCTATTAAGAAGAAATCCTTGATTGTGAGGGTGTTGAGGCATTGGAACAGGTTGTACAGTGAAGTTGTGGCTGCCCCATCCCTGGAAGTGCTCAAAGCCAGGTTGGAAGGGGCTTTGAGCAAACTAGACTACTGGAAGGTGTCCCTGCCCATAGCAGGGGTTTGGGACTAGATACTCTTTAAGGTCACTTCCAACTCAAACCATTCCATGATTCTATAAAAATTTCAATTCATCTACATTTTTATGGCAACAAAACTCTTCCAACAAAAACTTTTTTAACCAATCCTATAAGTTACAGAAATTAAGAGCACTATAACAAATAAAGTGATATGAAAGTGGTTTTCCTGCTAAACCGCTTTTGCCTTCCTTTTGTTGCAATATGAAGAATCATTATTTCTTTAAGGCAAAATTGAAACTGTTTTTGTAACCATAGAAACTATGTTTAGTCAGAAGTAAAATAAATTTTAAAGTGTACTGCATAAATTCCAAAATGATCACAAGCTATTAGTGCGCAATATGACAAAAATGAATTTAATTCTCTCTTTAAATAAACTGAGTTGGGGATGTAATCACACTTGTTAAAAGACTTGCCATATGAAGTGCAAATCCTTAATCCTTCTGCAATAAGAAAGCCACAAATACTTGTCTTCTCCTTTGCACCCTCCTTCCCACTCTATGGCAGAAATGAGGCATCCCAAATTCATAACAGCTGTCATTTAAAAGGAGGCACCCCTCAGGTTACTTTCCCTTGACATCCAGAGCTGCTTTGAACTTGACAAAGAGGGTTTTTTCCTTCTTTAGATTATAATGAACAGTATCTGGAGACTAATGGCATGGATGTGCAAGTATTCTCTCGTAAAAAAGGTATATAATACAGATTTTAAAAAACAATTATCTACATGTCGTGGACTCAAGGTCATGAGCCACAAGAGCAAATAAATATTTAAAATATTCTTTTCCTTTAAACTCTTCTGCTTCACAACAATTTTTCTGTTCACATTTTCCTCCTTTTAAATCTTGAAATAATTACTTTTTTTTCTGATTTCTGTTATCATTTCCTGAAATTATTGCAGTTTTCTATAGCTTTATTAGTATTTCCCTAGTTCATGTGACTGACCTTGTGTAAGAGATGCGTTACAATAGAAACAAACATCAGAAGTCTTGGGACTCTTACTTGATCCTCCTTGCATGTCTAATATGTTCTCTGCCCAATTTCTGGTCTCTTCAGCATTTCTTCAAGCTCTGCTTATATTTTTACCTTGTTCTTTCATCAGTTACAAAAATATATATACTCGATCCCCCACTGTGAAGTCCCATTCCAAAAGGTGCACAGAACACACAGCTGTGCAGCTGCTTGTGGTCAAACAGAAGCAACAAATGTTAGAGGGTCTTCAAAAACTCGCAGAGTAAATTACACACTTGGCATGGAAATTGGTATGTCAGTCCCATCTTCGGGTATAAGCACTCAGCAGTGGATTTTGAATAAGGGGTAGAGTGAAAAAGGAGAGAGACATTAAAGAAGGGAAGGGGAAGGGGAAGGGGATGGGGAANAAGAGGAAGAGGAAGAGGAAGAGGAAGGGGAAGGGGAAGGAGAAGGGGAAGGGGAAGAGGAAGAGGAAGAGGAAGAGGAAGGGGAAGGGGAAAGGAATCACCAATCCTGGCTTCAGCACTGATCCAACTAATGGCGTGTTTAGGGTCCTGAGGATGATGCCCAGGCATCATGGGGGTACTTCTTTATAGATAAGTTTTTCCTGTCCCAGAGATATGTTTCCTTCTTTCTACACAAATCAGTTATCATGTGCAGCTCATTCTTCTAGATGTTTCAGGAAATGGGTTGGAGGACTATGGGAGTCTTTGGTGGTCTTGATCCCCCTTACTGGGTCAGTCTTTGGTCAACAGTCCATGCCAGCTTCTTGACCTTAGTCCTGCTGTTCTCTGTACTTTATTGTACTTATCTCCAGAAGCCAGAGCAAGGATGTTTGTCCCAGAAATGTGCTGTCCTATCTCTGCATGGTCCCCTTCACCAGCCACTTCCTGTTCTTTCTCACAGCATTTTATTACCAACAATTCTTCTCTGTTATTACCAACAATCCTTGGTTGGCTCCACATCTATGCGGCTATCAGTGTTTGAGACATCATATTATTGAGACATCAAGCTCTTATCTTCTGGACTTCTACACACACTCACATAATTTTCCTAGCTCTGTTTATCCTCTCACACTTGCTGCTCTTCAGACATGTCACAAATACAGCCTCTGGCACCTCAATGCCTTTTTCCCAGAGGACCATTTCATTGTACCAGGCATCCTCCAGTTCACTTCAGCTCTCTGTGTGGCTCTGAAGCTCCTCTTGGGGAAGTCACAAGGGGAAGACATCTCAGACGGAATGAAGAAAGTCCCTCTGAAACCTGCAGGTTTAAAGACAAGAAGAAAAATGGTTTATACTTTTCTCCACTAAACTGTCTAACTACAGGAAGACATCATTTGCTAGAATATAAATGCATACTTTTTTCTCCTTCTTACTTAACATTCATCTTATTCACATTTAAGCACCAGTGAAAGACAGCTGGCTGTGACTGGGAGCACTTTCCCTGAAAGGGGGCACCAAAATGTGGGAAGCCAAGTTTCATCATCCTCGCCTTCTAAGCAACAGACCTGTGTGATGTAGAGGGATGCTCCAAGTCTGGGAAGAGTACTTCATCTGATTGCCACAGCCTACCAGTCCAAAATTCTGTGATAATGTTCGTGCTTCAGATCCTGTTCTGTACAGAAAATTATGCATTGTCCTGGTCCATAGGCAAGATGCTATAGTCTTACACTGCAGAGAGTAGGATTTGTGCCATCGGCAACAAAAGTCAACCCCCTAGACATGGAAATAAAATCTTCCTTCTCTCCCTGAGTTTTTATTTTCATGTTTGGAGTCTACTGAGCTATGCAAGCTCATATAGCTGTTATCCATTTCAATGTTAATGGAAGGAATATTCTACAGTTATAGTTTTCAAAGAGGGATCAACCAAGTATTGAAATGACTGAAAAATCCTACTAATGCTTTTTGACTGCAAATATCATTTAATGCCTTTGTGGGATAGACTTAAACTGCTACAATCAGTAGCTGAGCAAAGAACCTCTATGGCATTTATCTTGTAGTATGTGTCACTCCCCATGAAGACTACAGCTTCATATCTTGCTGCTCCAGTTACACATTAACAGAATAGAAAATGCTACAATTTTGGAAAGAAACGGGTAAACTATGCATTTTATCCTAAATCAGTTAAACAGGAATAGCATGAAATCTTAGAGAGTGGTGGCATACCTGGCAAAGCAGGTGGAAAGGGTGCACAATTTTCAGAAAGACGTAAATAGGTTAGGAGATGGAAAAGGTAACTGTATACCTGTATGAAGTATTATCTTAGGTATCATATTTTCTAGATTTGCAAGTGTTCTGTAAAGTATATGGTTCATCTCAAAATATTCTTCAAATAGTTTTACTGAGGTATAGAAATGTGTTATCTCTGAAACCTTAGTTTTTTAAAAGAGAGACCTGGAAAAGGACAACTTACATGAGCCTAAATTCTCAGGTTTTGTCTGCATTTCCAAATCATAAAAGTGGATCTAGTATACAAAAAAAGTGTGGGTTATAGTAAAGCATAATTCATCAAAGCATTAGTATTAGACACTGTATCTATTCATATTAGGTGGCATTGAAAATCCAATATTTTACTGGATTATAGTCTTATGGTAATAAGTGAGTTTGGATTTTAGATTAATTTTGCTTCTTCCTCTTTCCTTCTGCACCTTTTCATATCAGAGCAATCACTTGCAGACTATTAATCTTACTTTTGAATAAAAGCCAGATATCCAAGTGATAGTGATGAAACATTAATTTTAAAATGCTCAAGTGGAACATTGTACCTTTGCATTTTACTTCACACTAATAGGCTCAGAATGAGACAAATCCTGTAGCTTCAGAGTGCCGCTTGAGAACAGTAATTGGTTCATTCCCACAACAAAAAGCCAAGCATGGCAGTGCCACAGATGATGCAGTCTTGCCCCAGAGTAACTGGCTGTGCAGCAGCGGGGAGAAGGCAGGAGAAAGCAAGGAAAACCAGGAAGGAGGAAGAAAGAGAGGAGAAAGGAGAAATCAGACAGGAGTTTAGGCAGGCCAGAGGATCCAATACTATTCATATTTTAGAAGCAGAAGGCTAGGAGAATTTTCCAGATCCTCAGGCCCAGGAGAAAAGTAGTAGTGCCCAGTGTAGCAGGATACTCTGCCTGAAGTGGGGTTAAAACAACTCAAACAATACCCTGTTTGCAAAACTAGTAGTGGGGAATAGAGAAGGGGGTATCATGCTGGTTTTGGTGTTGAAGAATGCTGAAACCAGCCTGACTCATCAGTCCCAAAGTTAAACATCTTTATAGTGAGGTGAAGATGTGGCAGACCTGATAAGGTACCTCGTAAAGGAAGCAGTAAGTTATACTATGCTACTACTAACTATCTAAAGATGCTGAGCTGACACAGCTGGCCTGGAGACCTATGACTGATTTTCACAATTTTATGAAATGAAAGAAGTGTGTGAGACTATAGAGGTTGAGAAGAGTAATTTTTTCTTCTCACACCAGCTCCAGCAGCAGGAGTATACTCTTTTTCCTGCAGTAGGAGTTGCCCATGTTCATCAAATACAGTCCTTTAGTACTTGTATCCACTTTCTGATTTCCCTCTCATCAAAGAAATTATGAAATGTGTAGTATTAATAACTATTCTTTTAAAATATTTTATTACAATCATACCTTAAATATCATCTGCATTAGTTTCAGCACCTTTGGTTCAATTCTTTGTTGCTGGCCACAAATATACTATAAAAGCCCAGTCCAACTTTTTAACAGCAGGGTCTTTCAATATATCCTTTCTTGGAGTATTTGTGGAGATTCCTCCCTTGAGTGGGGACATCCCTCAGGGTTACTCCTCAAGGCTGAGCAAAGGAGATTTGCCCAAGGTAGCTGGTAAGTAACATCAATCTCTACTTATTAACTATTTTTGCTAGCTTTAATATAATTCTGTCAGTCTTGCTTCAAAAATAGTGCACTATACCATACTAGTAGTTACAGCTACCTATACTGTGTAGTAAATAATTCTGATTAAGATCTTTTAGTGCAATTACAGTCATAATAAATCATTTACTTTTATAGACATTTATTTTGTTTGCCATCCTTAATCATGCAGGACAAACTTGTATAAAGATTCAGTCACTCCTATATAATATTTTACACAAAAACCGTTGATGGTCTAGGGCTAGGATTGGATCCAGCCACACCCATACTCCTCTCTGAGAAGGAGTTCAGAAAGCAAGGGGGTTCATTCTGCACCTCATGACTCAACAGGAAGGCTTCTCTAATAAACTTTGTCTGAAGCTCCATTCTGATGCCCAGTCATCCACACAGTACCTACGTGGCTTAGCAGCTTGCTCCACTGCATTGCAGAGCTGTACAGTGAATTTGAAACATATCTTCCCCTGGGAAGCAAGAAAAACTTGTGGGTTTTACTCTTCTATTTTCCTAACTTTTCTTTGTATGTTCCTAAAATGAAAACAAGCATTGAGATGGCATTATATAACCACTCTTTTTGTATAATAATGTGCCTGTTTTTATTCCAATACTTTCAGAGGCTAAAAAGTTTATGAAGTATAGTAAAATGGTCAGCTTCATCCTTCAGTATTATGCCTAACTGCAACAGTTATCTTCAAATGGGGGATTATTCTGTTGTTCATGTGGTAATCTGAATTCCTAAGACACATTGTTTTTAGGGAATGCATTTACTTCTGAATCTGAGCTCACTGTTTATGTTTTTAATGCTCTTTTTATTTTGTTTTAATTGGTGGGGGTTTTCCTATAAAATTCTGTTTTGCAAATTTTCATGGGAGCAAAATTCCTGAGCTTAATTTAAAGATAAATATAGTAAAAATAAACAGACTCAAACAAAAATACAGTTTTTGAGATTTTTTTTTTACTTCTTTTCAGTCTTAGAAAGTTAATCTCTCCTTCTGTTTTGCAACACAGTAATCAATGCATAATAGCAATATGACCACTTGAAAAATCAGATGAGGCAGACTACACATGGTTGGCTTGCCTGAATGTCAGCACTCTGCTGAGGTGCCCTAAACTCTCCAATACTTGCATCAGGCAAGCAAAACACCTGCAGATAATGTGCCTTCTTCTACAGCAGTACTTGTAGGCCACACAAGTGATCTTAGGGAACCTTTGACAGCATTAGATTCCTTTACCCGGGAATGCACTAAGTTAAGGAGACATCCATCTCAAAGATAATGGCATCTAGAAGTCATTTGGAAATTCAAGCCAGAGCTGGACACTACTGCCTGGATATGAAGAAGTGAAGCAAGTGTGTTGCCACTGACTGTTCTAGAAGTTGTGGTCTTACTCATTGTTCTCATGACAACAGAAACAAAACAAAATCAAAGCCCAAACCTGATTAAAAAAATTAAAAGTAAATACTCTCAGTTTAATTTCCATCTGAGAAAGAAAGAATTATAATATATTTTTTCAGGTAGGGATCAAATATCTCTCTCCCCAGGACAAGTCCCAAATTCTGAATGTTAGCCACAATTGGAAGAATATTTACTTCCAGCTTGATTAGAAGAGATTGTTGGGCTCCTACTCATGTAAATTTAACACAAGAAAATCAGTTTAAAAACAAAAAGCAGCTCATCTGAAAAATATGTGTATAGAAAACATCACATTTGAATATTCATTGACAAAGTTTTATGTGCCAGCCTTAGTGTCATAGATTCAATATAACACAATTGAAAATTAGGAGTAAAATAAATAAACTCAAATTGCTTACATGGAAAGAATATACCCTGTTAATACTTTATGCAGTCTTTTATTAAAAAATGTATATAACAATGATTAAAAAATGTGGCTTCAGGCAAACAAGTAAAAATCGTGTGCTGACAGTGAAAGTTCAGTTTACACTGAAAGAAATTTATACATATTTTTTGTAATGAGGAATGGTAATAAGTCTTTCTTCACTGAGTTTCATGCACAAAAATAACCCCATGAGTTAATCAGAAAGGAAACTTTTCTCATGTATTTTCTTCATTGATCTTCACAACCTTATATCATTCAGCATTAAAACAATGAAAGGGATAGAGTGGGTAGGCTTTAGACCTCGTAGAAGCCTGAGCAGGAAGGAGTTGATGCATTGCTGTGCCTCAAACAGCAATGAATATTCAAGCAGGAAAGTCAGAACAGCATTTGCCTGGAAGAGGGGAGAGGGAGAGGAGAGCATGTGAAGGTATGGCAGCACCCTTCTGGAACCTGTTTATCTGTTCAGGTCCGTGAAGACTGCATAATATGCAGCACAAGCACAGAAGTGGGGTCAAGGAGCAGGCAAGATCAATGGAAGGGGAACAAGACCACACTAAGACCCTCAAAGCCCCTCAGCCCATTTCCAGAAAGGTCAAGAAGAATGGACTGCACATGATTACTCATTTGAATGAAGAGCAATAAACTTAATCCCAGGGTGGAAAACTTACCTATGAAAAGGTACCCCCACAAAGCCTGGGTGGTGGCCCAGGACCCTGGACACCCTGTCAGCTGGATCAATGCTGTACCCAGGACTGGGAATCCCCTTTCCTCTCCTATCTCATCTCCCTTTCATTTTTCTTTCTTCCTTCTTTGTTTTTATTCCTTGATGATGATGATGATGATGATGATGATGATGTTGATGATTATAAGATAGAAGCAAAATATATACCAATATGCATGCCAAGTGTGTAGCTTGCTAATAAACTTGTGGGACTTTTTTTTGGACCCTTTTGGCGTTTGCCATTATTTTTCCACCATGGGCATACAGGTCTTGGTGCTCCATTCCTCCCTTCACCAGCATTTTGAAAACTGTGCATTGCACAGTGCAGATCTCTGTTTTTAGATACAATTCTTCTGGCTTCTGTGGAACGTGCTGGCTTCTTGTTTATTAATCTTCATATTTGTTATATTCTGGAAAGTGCCATAAAATCTGAAAATTATCTTATTTTGGTGTTAATTTACAGGCTTTTCTGTGAGACGTGTCTTCCTTCAGCAGCAGAAGGTATTCATGTCTGGAGGCATCATGGGAGGGGCATTAAAAGCACTGATACACAAGGAGAAGTCTTCATGGATGTCATCAAGTGTTCAGGTATCAGAAATATTGCTGTCTTTGACTTTAACATGGCTTAATTCAACACCCACTTATCCTCTCTCTTCACATCTGAACGCAGAGGATCCTTTTCGTAAATTTTGGAGTGGCTCTATTTGGATAACCACAAATCTTTTGTCTGCTTTCAGATGAAATATGAAGCATCTACCTGTCAGAGAGAATCAGAACATGTGCTATGGAAATGCCAAATTAATTCATTAAATGCCACACTATGGGTGCAATAAAAGTTGTATGTGCTTTATGTAAATAACAACCCCTAGGAATTTACAGCTAGGGGTTGTTATTTACATAAAGCACATACAACTTTTATATATAGCTATAGCTATATATATTTTATTTTATATATTATATATATTATATTTTATATATATTAATATATTATATTTTATATATATATTATAGCTATATATACTATATATAGCTATAGCTATATAAAGCTATAACCTTTACTTGAATTATATAGCCCCAAACTTCAGGTTTTAATTAAGTTTTTCCTTGTGCAATAATTTTCAATATGCTTCTGTTAAATGCAAGTATCAGTTGAAATACTGTACAAAGAAAAAATGTAATTTAAATTGGAAAATTGCAGCCACATAACCCAAGTAAAGGCTATTCTCTAGAAAGTACAAGGAACTGATCACTTGGTAAGCTGGGGTCTTTCAAACAAAATGGTTTTAAAATGCAAATTCACATACTTAGAAGTGAGGAATACCTACAAAGTTAGCAAGTTCATCCTGGAATGATCAAATCCAGAGAGGTGTTAGCATCTAAATTAAAAATCATCAGAACGTGGAATTTTGGGATGCTATTCTGAGAAAAGGGCTGATTTAAAGCCCAGATTAATCCATTGTAATTTGAGACCTTTTGTCTGCATTGCCAAAATGTAAAGTTTATCGCTGAGTCTTTATATAGGCAGTGTCAGGAGTTGGGTATATCCAGAGAGTGATGCAGATATTCAATAAGTTGAGTTACCCACTGAGGCTCTCTGTCTTTCTGTTAATTACTGAGTTCCCAGTTTTGGCACACCAACTAAGTCTCCTAAAATGAGTCTGATAAATATAGGCCCATGTTTTTTAAAGTGAGTTTGTTCAACAACTGAGATGTCTGCCATAAAAAATGCATTTTTGATCTGATATCTTCAAAGACGGGATGGTTTCAGAAGACGCACTCAGAAACGAGTTACACATTGGCCAAGGACAAGTCACTGAACTCAGTACAGAACTTAGGGATGTGGTACAACCTGTAGAATAGAGAGACAAAACTCTTTGTGACCTATGAAGCAGTGAAGAATGATCAGAATCATGGGAATCGGTCAAAATCCTTTGATTGTGTCAGCCAGTACTTCATGCACCAATCCAGCAGTGGCTTCATTGTCATACCTCAGCAATGTCCTCTCTGCCGCACGCCAATGGAAGTCGTATATCACCTCTGAGGAACATTCAAACCCAGAAAATTCAATCTGAAAAGCTGATGGGTTTACAACAGCAAGTCTCCTTGAAAACAGGAATTTGGGCTAGAAATCTTCTGTGTTAGTCTGACTGGCTCCTGTCACAGCTGGCTTGCGTGGTGAGACAGAAGTTGTGTGACAATGCACAGGGCAGGGAGACAAAAGCAGATCTGTTGGCATGCTATTGCCTTTGGGAATACTGCCCTGCTGGTGCTAACTTTAATGTGGTGCTAAGAAATCTGATGAAGCTCTCCATCCTATGTAGCTTTTTACATTGTCTTTACATATCTTAAACTGGATTTATCTTGGATTCCCAGTTTGATTGATAATAATTTTCTATTTTAAGGATTAGATTATTGTCATATTTCATGGGATTCTCTAATTTTTACCATAAACTCAGGAAGGAGGTGTTAGAGAACAGTCACCCCAAACTCATTCCCACCTTCAAGAGTCCATCTCAGTCATGAACCAATAATGAGCTTCATAGAGTTAGCACATTCAAATTTGTTTTTCAGGTGTGCTTTCAATGTTCAACTAGAAATATAAGGTCCACTGAAAGATGTATTGCACTATGATCCAAGAGAAACAGAAACTGAGGCCCATGGCAAAGCAGACTCTACCTTTTAAGGAAAATAATTGTTCTCTAACCAGTTAAGTTGGGAAAAAACTCTTGGTCTAAAGATCAGTGAGGTCTGACAGCCTTTCAGCTCAGGAAGGAATAAATGGCTTTTGAGGAGAAAGGGTAATGCAGACTCTAAATCTATCTGATGGTGTGATTGCAAGGCTCTGATGGGAGCTCATTTATACAGGTGAACTGCTCGGTGTAAAAACTTTTTTCACGCTTTAGATGCATCTTGAAATATACGTCATTCACAAAGCCATACCTCTTTGTCAGAAGAGAGGAAATCAGCAGAATTTTTAACTGCTTTGGCTGCTGCAAATTTAGTATTGTATTTAGAGTTTACCCAGCTGTCATAGGCAAAAAAAAATAGCTTAAACTGTGAATGTTAACAGGCACCAGATAATTGGGTGTACATCTGTCTGCAAGTCAATGTTTGAATATGAACTTTTGCACTCCCAAGCAGAAGTCCGCTGCCTGCTAGACAGAATGAGTATTGCCTGGCTGTAAATTCTGATAATGAAAAAGTGGCATGCTCTGAAGTCTCTTATTAATAGAGATGAGACAGAAGAATCAGTTAGGAGGCTGATCAGGCATTGAGCCTTATTCTGAGAAGACTCAAGGAAAAAAAGTAAAATTTGTGGGTCGAAATAAGATCAGTTTAATAATTGAAATGAAGTAAAGTATAATATTATTAAAATTATCATAATAATAGTAAAAAAAAGGAGAGAGGGGAGGTTAAATCCCAAGAAAAACAGGTGATGAATATTACAATTGCTTAACACCTGCTGAGCAATGCCAAACCTGTTCCCAAATTGCAACTGTTCCCCCTCCAAGTATCTTGGCCAGTTTGGGTCAGCTGTCCTGTGCTCCCTCCCACTTTTACTTCACCTCCTCACTGTTAGAACATGGGAAACCGAAAACTCCTTGACTCAGAGTAAATACTGTTCAGCAACAACCAAAATATAAATGTGTGATCAACATTATTCTCATACTGAATCCAAAACACAGCAATGTAGATTTCCCAATGGATCCATTTGGTATCCATTTTTGCATCACAGGTGGATGACAGATCCGCTGGTTGATGCCTTCATAATACCTGAATTTTGGCCACATTTCTGTCAAATCCTTTGCTCTGTGCAAGTGCTGCGTTTCCTAGTGTGAGAAGTCCAACGCAGTGAGGCAGCTGGCCATGAGGTCACACACAGCACTGCTTGTGTGTAGGAAGAAAGGCTGAATTCTCAGCGGATCCATGTGCCACACACTATGCTTGGAAACCATTTTGACAACGCTCAAAAGCCTCAGCTGTTCGTTAAACACAGAAACACATCTTGCAGCCTTGGACTCTGCTGTTCTCCAGTTCTACATGCTTTGATATGCAATGAACTCATAATATGTGTTTGTGATAACAGTGCTCACCAAGCTTAGGACCATGACATCGAAGCTGAAACACTTTGACTTCACTGCATAATTAAACAAATGTCTTGAGGAAAAAACAGAGTTGTACAGACTATCACACACCTTTAAAGCCTGTTTCTCACATAAAGATTGCCTCTAGTATGTTGCTGCTGGAAATGTGCTGCCAGGTTGCCATAGCAACTTCTGCTATGTAAATTAGCAAGAGCTTTATCACAAGATTTTTAGATTGTTGGATTTGGGGAAAAATTCTGGAATAAGAGCTGAAGTGAAAAATAAGCTGGAGAAGCATCTAAAGGGACCAATTAGTAGTTAGCCATGGTCCAGTGGCAACTGGATACTAAATGATTTTTAAACTACAGTTTTCAACATGATTCTATTTTCTCCTTACAGTTTGTACTGGCAAAGGTGGTGGCACTTAGGTTGAAGAAATTCCTTTTTAGGCCTTAAGCCACTTTAAATAATCCACTTATATTATAGAAGTGCAGAAGTGCAGAGGTGCAGTGTCTGTAAACTTAAAGCACCTTAAGAGGCTAAAAACCAAATGAGAAACCACAGAAGATAAATACCTAATTCTAAGATTACCTCAAAGTTGTTGAATGCTCTAGAGTTTTGAAAAACACTGCAAGGTCATTTTTAACACTGTTCTGCTCAATAAAATAGCAATGTGACTGCCAGGGGATTCTTTTTCTAATAAGCCTCTACATTTCAAAATGGACCATGAATTTCTGAATTTTCTGTGTCTGATCAAAAGTATATTGAAAGGCACCTGGCGACCTTAGCTGATTCTGTATTAATCCCTAGTATATTTAGGGATGATTATTTAGTTTACAGATAGTGACGACCTACTGGTTAGAGATCCCCAGGCTCATTAGTGTTCCTCAGTGAAATTATTAGGTGCACAGACAGAATACAGTAAAATGCCCAATCCTTGTTTCCAGGACAGTAACAGACTGGTCAAAGAGTAAAGTAAAATGTAGGAGAAAAGCAGCTTTTTCTTTTTCTTTATAAAAACATTATGTCTGTGGTTGCCTGATGGTACTTTCCCACGTTAACTGTTGCTGTTACTGACACCAGGTTATTACACAGCAGTAAAAGGACAAGAATATATTTGCCCTCATGGATGGCTTAGCAGGTGACAGGGGCATCAAGAGCAAAAGGTGAAGTGATTCAAAGTACTATTTGTCTGATAATATGTGTCCATTTGCAAAACATTTGAAAACTCCTATATTTACATCATTGGAGGGCACAATATGATTTTTCCCAATAGAAAATATTTCAGAAAAAAAAGCTTGTGCTAAACTAGCTCTTTCACAAAAGTCTGGGTTTTGTCAAAAATAGACCCCTTAATGGTATAAGTCAGGTTTTTTTCCAGGAATTAAAACAATATGAAAAAAACATGAGGGAGAGAAAAAATATGACACAACAAGAACCTTCGAGTAAAAAAAAATTGAAGAGAAGAATGTTTTCAATGAGGGTTGGAATAGAAAATATAAGATTTGATGTGTACATATCCATCTTAATGATGCATGAAAAACCTTCCACATACAGAGTTTTGCACTAATTATTGATAAATGCTAGGTGGATTTCTTTTAAGAATTTCATGGCAAATGGTTTTTTTTTACTTTTGTTTTTCCACTATCTGTATAGACACTCTACCAACATAATTTTTCTTCCTGAAACATAGAATGATTTAGACTATAGACCAAAAATAATTGAGATTACTAGTGCAAATGCAACCACTGATCCAACACAAAATTCACAGTAATATTTTTTAATTTATTTATTTGTTTACTCCCTGATTTACACCTTCAATCTGTATGGTAGAAAAACTGTGTGTATTAAAGATACATCCTGTTATTTTAGAGGTCAAAAATGAAGCTGTCACTGACATTTTTATAACATCAGGGAGATTTCTAGGAAGGGAAAAAATTATATTCCTGATATTTCACACTAAAAAAAGTCATAGTTTTTATTGATAAAGTTGCCACCAAAACATATTGAGATATCCCCCTGCTCCAAGTCATATATAAATGAAATTTTCATCTTAAAAAAAAACAAAAAATATTTCTTGAAATTTATCTATTAATATTTTCCAGTATTCTCCCTTTTGGAGCTATTGTTTCTTATTTCCTATAGGATCTGAATTTGTGCCATCTGCATATCAATAGACTAATAAATTCAGAGTGCAATCAGCATATATTTCATGTTTTTTAAATATGGAAGTTAAATTTAATTTTATCTTTTTCATTAAAAATATGATCCAAAAATTACTTTCTGATTTTCATTAGGTAGGAAAGGAAAAGTCTGGATAAGAAAGAATGAGGTGAGACAGCAGTCTGGTAAAAAATTCTTATTTTTCAGACTATTTCTTTGTATGCTGGTCTATTGTTAGAAAGAAGAAGAGGGGAATAATCTAACAGTAAAGAAGCTTTATAGGGAAAAATACCACAGACATTCTTCTTATTTTTAATTAAAGATGTAATAATGAAGAGAGGGACATTTAACCCTAGACCCTTGGATAAGCGGGTAGGACAGAAAATTCAGATGCTTCAAACCTACATTAAAAGACTTGAGTTATTTAAACAGTATCCCAGCATGGAGGGCTTTGGAACTACAGAGAACAGAGCAGGAAAACAAAAAGAAACTGGGGCGGAGAGGATGTTGTTGGCATTAGGATCAAAGTTGCCAGACAGCAAGATGAGTAAGAGTCTGGAGAAAGAACTTCAAGATATATTGTGGCCCTTTAGAACATTTCCAGCATAAAAAAGACTAGCATCATTAATCAGAAAAATCACATTTCTGAGCATATCAAAACTAGGGTAATGTTTCAATCAACAACAAATCAAGGATGATAAAATTTGGTGTCATCTGTGTCATTATTGATGACATCAGATGACATTTGCTAGCTTATCACCATTTGATATTGGTTTGGCAACCTTTGTCCAAAACCCAGGTGGTCTGTTTTTCCGAGTTCAGAATAACGATTAATCAGTAAGAATCGGGCACCTTTCAAGGGCTTCAGTGACACACTGCAACTTCCTGGGCACCCTCCCGACAAGTCCTGCAGGTAGAAGTCATCAACTATTTGACATGACTGAGCTCATCAAACTTGGAAAATGCTTCTCTGAGGATTCAGATGATACTGAAGAGAAATTTTGGTACCTTTCCACATAGACATGTACAGCTCCAAAACTTCTAAAACATATGTTTTCTTACATTCATGTAAGCTCCATGGTACAGTTTTGGTGGTAATCACACTAGATCTCTGCCCTCTTTAATGTCTGAAGTATCTACATTTTATTCCTCTCTTCCCATTTCCCCATCTGTGCCACTGCATACTTAATCATTGCAGATCTGTGATAGCTATCCCGAATCTCATTACAAAGTCAGACAAAGAGAAAATCATGGCATACCGTAATGCTAATAAGCTAAATCAGGCTCTAACTGCTTTCCCTTTGCTGCTCAGATATGTGAGTCAGAGATGTTCAGCTAATTATTTAAAAGCTATGGCTCGCGCTATTGCTTAAAGTACTCACTGAGCCAAAGCCCCAGTAAAGGTAGTGCTGATAGATACAGCACTAATTCCTGCTATCACACTTTGAAAACCAATTCCTCTCAGCTTTATGTCTTCCACGTTGTCAGTCATAATCACCTTTTGCATATGGTCCCATAATTGATTTTGAATTAATGTGGTCAGTGGGCCTTTGCAGGGTGGGCTCCTGACATGTGAGTGTCTGCTGCTTATTAGCAGAGGTTCTTATGCAAGATATGAAGCTGAGAGAGGTCAGTACTATGCTGATTTGATTTAAATATTAAACAATCTATTTGTGTCATCCTCTCCTCTGACTGGAAATCAATGGAGCTTTACTGCTCTGAAATGGAATAGCTATCTCGAGAAATCAGGTCTTATCTGTGCGCAATTCAATTAATACAGTACAATGAATTATACATAGCCGGTGAACAAGATGTTTGACATGGTCATAGAGCTGCAGATGAGATCTGGTAGGTGACCTACAGGCTCGGATCCTCCTCGGTGCATAAAGCTCCAGCTCTCATTGTGGGTTATGATATCCAGCAGATCTCACAGCTCTCCTTCCATCAAGATGCTGAAAGCCCTCCCTCTGTGTTCATAATTAATGTGTTCTATATGTAACAGAATAACTTGCATGATTAACAGCTCCCCTTTTACATACATGACTGCCTAACAACTAAACAAAGCATTTAATATGACAGAAGAAGGGTAAAGCTGATAGCAAGGTATTATTTTCACTCCATGTTTCAGCTTTGATACTGAAATACTGAAATTAACAGAGTTAATTTCTTTAAATAATGATTTTGAAAAAGTACATTATTTGCTTTCCAATTAAATGCCCTATGCTTTAACAGGTGAACTGAATGCTACCACCCTTACTTTTATACAAGTGAGGCAGAGAATTCTGATATAATTCTGATTCTGATCCCACTCTGCTAAGTCAAATTCAACTGTACAATAAGAAACAAAGCACAAAGGGCTGAATCTCAAGGCAAAAGCACCAAAGTGAAGCTGGAAGGCATAAATATTAACCCGTGGTTAGAGTTTGAAACCTGAGACATAAAAAAATATCCCAGGATTTGCAAGGCTTTGTTTATACACAGATACTCAAACCAGACAGAATTACCAGCTCAGAATTACTGAGTACATCTCTGTGTTAATCACCAGATAATTGTTGTTCTGAACTTCTGGCAACTATTTTTGCATCTTTTTCCGGAATTCTAATTTTATACATAACAGAAAGATATCAAGACCTGGATAGATACGATGTTAGTCCTTCCAATTAGGCAACAAATTATGCAGGTGATTTTACTGTCATAGCCAGTGAACTATGGCTCCAGGGCTGACTGCTTATGTGTGTTTACTCTGAATTTCATGCAATCTGTGTTATTTTTACAATAAACAGATTTATAAAAGAAACAACACTCATATTTCAGACGTGCACGTGTTCTATACCTACATGATAGATCTCTTGACTTGATGAAGACATTCTTACTGTAGAAGTAATAAATAGCATGATATTATCTGTATAAATTGGGGGATAGAAGAATACAATCCCATAAAACATTACTTTTTTTCTCAGGAAAATAACATTTCTCCTTCCATAACTCTGAGTTCATAACATATGTTACATAATTTGCTACAGAAAATCACTTCTGTAGCACAATGCCCAGCTGTGTCCTTAAAGCAAATTGTTTCATAGGGGAACAGTGCTCTCCAGTGATCAAAGAAGGGAATTGTTTTAGTCATAAAACAGGTAATTTTGGTCTGCTTTATTTTCTAATCTTTACTTCCGTTTTTCTACAGTGATTGGTAGGATTAGCTTCTACATAAATATCCACATTTTCACTTCCAGGATTTTTTTCCATTTTTTTAATTAAATATGCCTTGTGAGGCTAATTGTTTTATACACTTAGCTCTCCTTGAAATTCCCACAGCTCCTCATACACACTTCTGAGAACTTAAAGCATCTCTTGGCTAAATCGCAAGAGAATCCGCAAAGTTTTGTTTACAAAACTAGTGATCATTTTTGTTCATGAAAGTTATAAACCTATGACTAATTAATCATGGAAGTCATTGGAAGTATTCTATTCAAAGTAGTTTGGTTTGTATTGTATTGAGAAATAAATTCCTGCAGAATTTTCAACTAAACAACTAAAGAGAAGTTTATACAAAGTTTTGCTAATCGCATACTCTTAAAATGTAGGGGAAAAGAAAAAAGGATAAATCTTTGTTTTCCTGTTATTGTTGTCTCTTTATAAGAGAAATATTAAGAACATGTTAGATATTCACTTTATATGAAGTACATGTGCTTCATATCAGTACACTTAAGCCACTAGAGAGAAGGAACAAGACTCACCTTGACATTTTATCCATCCATTAGCTAGATAGCTGGTAAGCTCAGGCTTCCGCTGTACTCAAAAGAGAAAAATATCTACACCATCCCTTTCTAAGAGATGTGAGATGAACCATCTTCCAGAGATAACTTAGTGACTACAGCATGAGCCTAGAGTAGTAGTGCAAATGTCTGTCTGTAGATGATGATGATGACTAGTTGAGATGAATGTGCATCATGCTGGTAGACATGATTCAATATACTAGATTCTGGACCAAGAAAATAACCCATCAATTGAGGAAAAATGCTCCCTAAAACCAGAATCCAAAGCCATACTTTGTAAAATGTGTTTTAAACACTGAAATGGAATAGTTTTGCTATTATACTCTTCTTTTAGGTGCCTCTATTTTCATGCAGACAGTCCCATCAGTGTGAAAATGCTAAGATGGAGTTTTAGATAATGTCACAACAGTACAGACTACAGCCAGGTAGTTCTTCAGAAACAGGACAACACTGTTCCATGCAGAAATTTTCTTCTGGGGACTTTCATTAACTCTGAGCTATGGAGCCAGTTCCTTTTGAACCTTCAGTCTCTTGAAAGCACAAATATCTACTTGGTATTATGTGGTGGTATTCTAAACAGCAATGACTGCATCATTTTCATGTTTCTTAGGATCAGAATCCAGATGCCATGCCTGGATTAGTGCAGCAAACTGCACTAGGCTGGATCTGCAGAGTGAAACAGCTGGTGTTGAAGCCTCAAAGTCCTCATCATGTGTGCTTCAGAAAGGTTTACCTCAGCCAAGTTCCTGTCTGGCCCTACAGGCTGAATGACCATCAGCGACCAGATTGCAATAGCTTTGCTACAGACACACTTTCTCAAGCTTGGCTTGAAGTCAAAATGAATCCAGTTTTAATATCCCACTGCAAAGTCTTCATTGTAAACCACACTGCAATGCAAACCAAAATGAAACAAAAGAGAATTATTAGGAGATATTTTCCTAATATGGACTACATGAATGCTAAGACGTTCAGTGGAGACACTTGATGTTGCATGAGTATTGCTAGATTTTATCTTTAAACTGCTGATGGGACATTTGGAAACCATTAAACTTTACAAAGTGAGGATGTTCCTCTTAGTTTGTAAAAGCACCTTTAAAATAAAAAATATTACATCCACATCCATGTGTGCACTTTATACAATGCCTTTGCTTTGTAGAGGGTATTTCTATAAAAGTTACAGTTAAAGATCTAACACGTATCTGCTACTTTTCCAGCTTCACTTTTTAAAGATGATTTGAAGTATGTTAAAAACAGCCCTTGTGACATCTGCCTTTAAAGCTATTAGATTATTTTACTTGGTAGTAGTGTATTTCAAATGTCTTTCTATATACAGTAATGTGTATTTACTGTATATGTGTGTTTACTGTATATTTGTGTTTATTCTAGTAAAAAGATTTTGTGTGATCAGCCTGCAGACCTAGAAAAGACCTTGTATCACTAGCAAAATTGCATCTTGCTCCTAACCTATTATGAGAAATACCTTTCAACTTCAAAGTCAAGCTTATGTTGCCAGATATCACAAAGGTGACAATTAGAAAAATACGGTTGTTTTAACCATGATGTTCTAAGGACAAAAGAGAAGCAAGATATTTTTGGGTAATATAAGGCAGCAAGAGGCAATGAATACTATCATAACACCTATACTCATACTGCTTACGCCTTTTATCTGTCCCAGACAAACTGGCATAGTTTTAGCCACGTCCATACCTTTACAGCCAGAACAGTGGCCACAATCAATCTTTTCTTTGAGAAAAATTGTTAGGCCCTGCAAATTGCCATGTTGTAACTAGGTATTGTTTGGGGAAATGAACATGAGTCCATAACCAAAAGTGTTCCAGGGTCCATTCTAAAAACTTAATAGAAAATGCAAACATGTGGCAAAACCCATGTCCACATCTGGCCCATTTTAATTTTTGAGTATTATTATTATTTGGGTAGTATTATTTGAGATTTACCTGCACAGTGCTACCAAAGTTTTAATCCCTGCACACTAATCTTAGTCAAGGTCCCATATTTACAGATATGGAAAGCCACTTTGAAACAGAATTGCATGGTTTCAGAGGCACTTGCTATTTCTGTCATCTCCTTAGCTTTAGAGCAATAGGCATTCTCTTTAAAAATAAAATCTCGATAAATACCATAATTTCACTATTAGCTCAAGGGAAGTGGTAACAGTACCAAGCCCGTCAGAGTTCAAGAAGTGTTTGGACAATGCTGTCAGACACATGGTGTGATTCTTGGGGTGGTCCTGTGCAGGGACAGGAGTTGGACTTCAATAATCCTTGTGGATCTCTTCCAACTCAGGATATCCTGGGACGATTCTATGATTCAGTCAAATGAGATATCTTCAACTGAGGATTTGTTTTTTCCTGAATATTCAGGTAGTTGAAAACTATAAACAAACAAACCAGGAAAGTGATTCAGAGACTGTTTCTCTCAAAGCTCTTCTTCTTCTCACTCACTGCCTCTCATTCTCCCTCTCCTTCTCTTCCTTCTGCAAATATTCCAATAAGTTTTCTTCAGTCTTCTTCATTCCTGCTTTCATCACTTTTGTGGGAGTTACCACACTTCATCTCTAAAGACTGGTGATATGTGTGTATAAAATGCTTTTCTCTAAACAGTGATTCCAGCATCAAAAAAAGAGAAATATCTTTCTCATTCACAAAGAAGTAGAATAGCAAGAATAGCACCTTATGACTTTGGGATAACTTATCTATCATTTAACAGTGTCTTAAAAGCATGCACTGGGAAAAGGAGAAAAAGAAAAAGAGACAAGAATTCAGACTTGGATATTCTTTGTGGATCTTATTCTCTGAAAAATACAGACTGTTCCTTTGAAGAAAGCCACTTTAAGAAGAGATTTCCAAGATCTCTACTGAGAGTTCAGAAATCTTCATCCTTGATTCCAGTAAGAGATCAGCTGATACAAAAGCAACGTATAGAACAAAATCAAGACTCTTCTGAAGATCTGTTTGTGTTCAGCATTAGTCGTTTTTTTTTTCTTGTTGCAGACATAAGAATGTAGTTGCTGTCACATGTGATTTCTGATGTAAAAATGTTACAGGACAACTAACTTGTGCACATCTAAGGCATTCACATATGCTGAATTAAAGAAAGATAGCTGAATGTTATTTTTTAATTTTCTGATAACTGTGATGATATCAAACATGTCCTTACATCTTAAGAGGAATTAAATTCAAATTCTGTTTTGCATTGGTTTTGTTAATAAAAAAAAGTATATTGAGCATCTAGCCTTTGAAAACATAATAACTGATTTAGACAATTAATTTTGGGCTCAGGGTCCCTGTTTATCCAATATCTGTAGTCCTCCTTAAATATAAGCTATGAAAATAGTCCAATAAAGTCAATAAGCATTAAGGCTGATACTCTTTATTCCCCTTTAGTTATTTTTGTGGAAGATGGATGGTCTAACCTTGGCAAATTTAGTCTTTTACTCCGAAAATTGCTTCTCAATTTAAAATTACTTTTTGCGGTGACCAGGAATATTTCTTGGTACTTGCTCTTCATTTTGGTGTTGTTAGAGCTTGCTAGTAAGCCACCATTGACCTCCCAGTGCCCTGTGAACAATGCTTAGGCGACAATTTTTGTAAAATCACAACTTCAGAGCTTCCAGTTTTCCACATTCCTTCCTAAAAACAACTCAGTCAGCCATCTGATTCATGACTAGACGTGAGCTCATTCTCCTCATAAACACGGGCTGATATCTCACAGGTAACAGCTCTGTTTCAGAACCATCTTTGCAATGACTTCCTCAGTTTTTACAGGGCTTGCAGATAATAATCCCCCTTCTGCCACTCTTCACCCTCCATACTCATATATCTAAATGGTCCATTTGTCCTTAGCTTAATCCAGGTTTAAAATTCCATGAATCTTTACTCACACAGTCTCCTTACACCACTCCTTTACTCCTTCCTATACATTCTCCATTTCAATTTTCTGCCTGTACTGTAACTCCTGACTGTAGTGTCTTAGTGTTCAAAGTTTATAGTACTTGACAGCTACTGGTAGCTATGAGTGCCACAAAATTTTTGAAGTCATTGAGAATTGTCGCTTATGCTTCATATTGGCTGGGAATACAGAGAATTTTCCTACTACATATTTTTTCTTCCATTCACTTATGCTAGTAATATCACCAAAGTCCTTTCTATGGGGTATTCTGGGAGTTTTCTCTCTGTATCCCAAAAGCTGTTACTGATTATATTAGGCAAATTTTAAAACCAATAGCATTATGAGAATTCTGTTTCTAATCTTATAACCAGATGCTACAAAAGTTTTATTCCTTGAGTTATTCTGTATATTAAAAAGCCCATGAAGTGCACTGATCTTTACATTTTCTTGTGATTACTAATTTATATACACTATTTGTTTCTTGCACATCTGCTCTTTACACTATGTTTTGTATATTTTTATTCAGTTCTCTTTATTCTGACTAGTTCAATTACAGTTCTGCTTGTCTTTCTTTTGATTTTCAGCTTTGATATTCATGTTCATATTTTGTGCCAAAAGCTAAAAAAATCTCTGAAGTTAGAAGATTTTAACAGCAAGCCAAAACTGTTGGAGAAAGTTTTTATATTTTCAAGTATTCTGAGGAGGTTTTGTAAAGGGTAAAATTGAAATATATATCAGATTCAGTTTTTAAAGTACTTCAGCACTTGGACTATCAAATCCCATTGTCTGGGAATTAGACCAAGTTTCTGAAGTGCCTGCAGCAGATTTAAAAATGCATCACAAGCTCCAGAGTCACTTAGTGAATGTCTGTACTGCAACTACTCATGCCCCAAAAGTTGCAGAGATCCACCAAGGTTCATTTAATAACCATCTATTAAACTACTCTTTGCAGACCAGTGTGATGCTACAATTTAACTGTTTATACATTTCAGTTTATTTTGGGGGAGGGGAATCTCAGTCCATCCCACCCCTACCAGATTGATGCCAGTGCCAGACCAAGATGCCAAGAACATGGAGAGGGATTGCAGGTCAGCAGGAGAGCACCTGAAAGGCATCACAAAGGAATTCCAGCCACTCCAGTCAGTAAGGCAACTCCATTGGAGCCCTAACCCAAATGCCTCTATGCAAATACACATCACATGGGGACTAAACAGGAGTTAGAGACATGCACCCGCCTGCAGGGCCGTGACCTTGTTGGCATCATGGAGACCTGATGGGATGGCTCCTATGACTGGAGTGTTGAAATGGAAGGACACGGGCTCTTTAGGAAGGACAGGCAAGGAGACAAGGAGGGGATGTCACCCTCTGTGTCAGTGACCAGCTGAAGTGCATGGTGCTTCCTTTGGGGATGGGTGAGGAGCCAACAGAGAGCTTATGAGTCAGGACTAAAGGGAGGGGAATGGACAAATGTCATTTTAGTGAGGCTCTGCTACAGGCCACCCAACCAGGAACACCAAATGGATGAGGTTGTCTATAGACAGATAAAGGCAGCCTAATTGTTCACAAGACCTAGCCCTCATGGGGGACTTAAACATCCCAATACCTACTGGAAGGACAACAGAGCAGGGCATAAGCAGTCCAGGAGGTTCCTGAAATGCATTGATGGTAGCTTCCTTCTCCAAATGATAGAGGAGCCAGCAAGGAGAGGTATTACGCTAGACCTTGTTCTTATCAACAAGGAGGAGCTGACAGGGAATGTGAAGCAGCTTGGGCTGCAGTGACCACGAAATGGTGGAATTTGAGATCCTTAGGGGAATGGGGATGTCACACAACAAACTCACTGCCCTGGAGTTCAGAAGTGTATTTTGGCCTCTTGAGGTACTCTGCTTGGCAGAGTGCTGTGGGATCTAGTGGAATGTGTCCCTGCACATGGAGGGTGGAACTAGATTATTGTTAAGGTCTCTTCCCAAAACCATTCCATCATTCTGTGATTACAACACAGCCTGAAGTACAGATGACTCTTCATCTGTAAATCATTGCAATAGATGCCATGATCAAATCAACTTAAAACTGCTTTCTTCACAAATTTTTCTCACAGTTAAGAGGTGATGTTTTTAAAGAGTTGAGAGCTGAATGTCCTTTGACAGGAACAATTCTCTTTGTTCACACATAATTTTCACACAGAATGACATTCACAGATGAGAAGTGTTTGATTTCTACAGCACTTGAATCCTACTCATAGCCATGCATACAGTGCTGTACTGTAGTCCTAATGTTTTAAAAGTCTACTATGCAATTGGAAGAAGAAATATTGCTACTGGTTGGATTCCTGAAGACAGAAGTATCAGGTTGTCCTATAAACAATAAAGCTAATTAAACATTATTTCTTTTATATTTGAGTCCCATTTCATTTATGTCACCCATATCACCCTGGTAAAATTACCTCTGCTCCACACCAGACGATCCTTTATGAACTACAAATACAAGAAGAGAAAAACATGCATTAGTGTTGAACTACATGCATATGAAATGGCTGCTTGTTGCTAAAGGGAATGTGTAATGGCTGATTTCACTCTCCACTGGCCTCAAGAGAGGCACTATTTCAGCCCTTTCTCCCTTTAGTCAATAACCTTTTCAGTAAATTTGTAGGGACATCATTAATTATCTTCAAGAATTCTACTCAGCTTTAAGTGAGATTAAAATTATCCAACATATTTCAAAATTATCAAGAAGGGACTGACATACAAACTTAGTGGAACAGACTTCAAATTAATCTCATTTCATCAGGAAAAAATGCTAAATTTTCCATTCATAATAATTGTTACCAGGAATTCTTCTGAGCATAAACAGGGTATAAAATGTACTAAATTGCACCTAGGAGTCCTCTGTTAATGGGGGACAAACAGTAAGTTTATCTATAAAGAGTTATAACTTTAAAAACAAACAAACAAGAAAAACAAACCTCAAAAATCTGAATCTGTTCCAGTACGTGCACGATTTCTCTTCTCTATTTACTGAATTCCTGAATAAGTTATTCACCCAGAGTGTGGTATTTTTCCACCAACAAAACAGTAAAACAATACCAGAACACATTTGGATTCTTTCTGTTCTTTTACCTGGAAGCCCTTCCTATGTTTTATTGATATTTTTTCCATCCCAAGTAACACAAAATCAATCATTTATTATGTGCATTTCCAAGCAGGAAGCTGAAGGTACAGATCCCAGAAGCTTCTGTGTTAACATTTAAAATTTGAAAAAACAGAGATATAACTGAGACTATTTGGAGCTTCCTCTTCTTGTTCTGTTGACAAAAAGCAAGTGAAGCAGAAATTCTAGCTGTGACTGCTCAGCACTGGTAATTTGAGACCAAGAAATGATCTCGCACAGAGGGAAAGAAGGTCCAGCTACAAGAAGGGGTTGGAAGGTTGGAAGCAGGAGCGCCAGAGACACAACAGTTCTTGCAAGGGAGTGAAGTTTCATGCCATGGCAAAGAGGTAAGATGCATCCTCAGCATTGCCTTCTAGACCTTAAGGAACAGGAGCACTCAGGGGCCCAAGCTCAGTGGCCGCCTTTGTGCAGCAGAACTGGCCTGGGGGATGCACCCGCAGCCGGGCTGAGGTGCCCTTGAAGCTGCTCTTGGGACTGGTGCTGGTGCAAGGGTATACAAGGAATGTCCTTGTGACCTATACTTGCAGACTCCATGTAGACACATGTATTGTGATGGGACTTTAAGCAAGCATTGTTCATTAATTTTTTTCTGTTAGATTTAAGCACAAATGTGTTTAGTTTGCCTTGAGGGGTACCATAAAAATTCTCCAACACAAGCCTCTTCGAAAAGAAGCTTTATTCAAAGGACGATTTTCAGCTAGTTCTGGTTGTAACTGTTCTCTGTCTGGAGAAATAGTCCGGTTTGTTAGCCTGTGCGATGAGAGATATTTGCCAATCCCCCATCTAAATTTGTGTGGTTCTGCAGAAAATCTTCACTGAAGTTTAGCCTTACTGCATATATAAATGGCAAAATATTTGCGTAAGTTAAAAACAACAGTATTTTTAAAACAAAAGCAGGGCTACCCTGCAAGTTAGATAAGAGCTTGGTAGCCAGTGTCAAACCTAGAGACCAGGAGGATCATTGTGGTGGCTACAGGATGGGCCATGGGCAGCTGTTGGGGAGACCACTGAGCCTGGGGGTCAGCCGAGACACCCATCTCTGTGTGTGTGTCTGAGCATGAAGCGAGGGAGCCCAGGGCATCTGGAACCAGCTACCAGAGAAGTCTGAAAGTACCAGCCTAGTCTGCAGGGATCCATAATACGCCACTGGACCTCACAGTCATGCAATATCATGGTCATGTAGTAGCTGAAACATATGTACTCGTCACGTGAAGCTATTTTATGTACTAGATTTCTTTTCTATTCAGTTTATCAAGAAGTCTTTCTAACTAGTGGAACAGTTTCAGTTAAGTCTGGACTCTTCCTCCATGTTCACATCTACTTTGCATATGGAATGCAGAAAAAGTAAATTCCCCTGAGTGGAGAAATATAGTGATGCTTTCTAGGGAAAGCTAATGCTTTCCCATTTGTCCCAGTTTGGACAAATTTGGAGGAGAATATCCTCTGATAGAAGGCAGGTCACAACCACCCCTCCCCCACTAGGTTCGTGGAAAAAAAAGAAATTTTCCTCGAAGGAAAGTGAAAGAGATAAAAACTATTTATTTAACAAACACACAGGAAAGGAATAATAATAATGCTAACTAATGAAACCTCTCCCTGTGGCGAGAAAACCTGGGAAGATTTCAGAGTTCTTCTGTAGGTGTGGTCTCTCTCCTCCTCGGAGCTGGGTCTGCAAGGGCCCACCCCCCCGGGCCTCCGGGAAAAAATTCTCCTGATGTGTTCAGATGTTGTTGAAACAGTCCAGAAGAGAAGAAGAAAAACCAAAGTCCCAGGAAAACAAAGTTCAACTCTCCGTCTCCCACCAGGAAAAAAAGAGCCGAAAAGCTGGCTGAAAAGCACCAAAGGTGTTTTCCCCCCACCCTTGCTGCCACAGAAGCAGAGGAGTGTATATTGGTGCCCTTGAAACAACTGCTTTGAAAAGTTTGTTCAGGTTTTTTTTCTCTCTCCCCTCTGAGGATCAGTTTAAAGGCACAGAAAAGGCACAAAATTAATTTTTTTTTGGCATAGAGCCAAGGATAGGAGATACAACATCACAAAGTCACCCCATGACACCATTCCTTCTCCATTCTCACCCTCTTTATGTCTCAAAAGTATTCTACACTGGTCTCCAAACATGCAATTTTTCTACCATCTTCAGTCATAAAAAAGTGTTCGATGGGAATTAAGGTTTTCATGGATTCCTAGAGAAACACATTTTCTAGAGAAATAACTAAAACCCCCATGGAACATCACGTACATCGTTATTTAAAGTCAAGTAAAATATGGTGTCATGCTAGAAAGGTTATTCAGCTTTTGAAAGCTTGAAATTCAGAAGCCCATGCAAGGGGTGCTAAAGGAGAAAACAAATATTTAAACTTGCTTTTCTGGTACAATGGTTGTGACTATGCTTGGCAACTGGTTTTTGGGGACTGCATTAACACAGCAGCACAGGCAGAGTCCTGCTTACAGTCCTGCTTATCTTAACACCAGCATCATTTGTCTCAGTAGAAAGAACAAAAAAGTGTTTAAAAATGTGGATAAAATTCTTTTTTGTTTGAATCAGGGTAGTCATAACAAATACATCTTTATGGAACAGAAATTAAGTAGCAGTGTAGAGAACTAGACAGCATTGCCTTCATGGAGCTGAGAAGCAGCAGACTGAGTAATTTGCTGCCTTTGCTGCTGAGTAATTTGTCTTGTGGCAACTCTTGCGCCCTGCATGTGCTAACTTTACACTGAAAATGCACTTGTTATTTTATCTGACAGTCATCTCTCAAGGAGTGTCAGTCTATTGATCTCCTTTTCAGACCAACAATCTGCTACCCTACTGAGAGCATTCTCCACTCTCACCGAAGTGTAATTAAGATTATCCTATCTGAATGCTCCCTTTCACCCTTACAAAATTTGAAATAAACTACTACATGAAAAGTGCTCACATAGGTATGTAATTAAATCCTTTAGTAATAATACCTTTAGTTAAGTCAGTGCAATATCTTATGAGTAGAAGACCTGCAGTTCACAATTTGAAGAGTCTTGGTAATTACTCTATTCAGGAAAACCACTGTGCCCACACAAAGCCTTCTCCAGATGGAAGCATATGCAAAGATTTGGCCAGATCAGTACTTGGATAGAATGTACGAGTGAACACTGACTGCACTTGCATCAGGGACTGATTCACTCAGTAGCTTTCTACATCAGCTAAAATGATGTTTCAGGGTATGATATTCTTGAATATGCTGTATTCAGATAACCAGCTTTTATTACAGAAAAGACATAGTAGCAAAGGACACTGAAATATTTTTTTTTTACTTTCCACAACCTAAATAACCTTAGGGCTGTTGATCTCCTTTCACCTCCTTACAATCTCTCCGTATTTTCCCTTGCATGCATGATTCTTCCCTGGCCTCACTCCTACACAGATCTGCAGTGCTATTTTCTGTGGCAAATAGCTGTCACATTCCACTCCTGAACAAACTATTCCTCTTTGATGGGCACAGCGCAATTTCAAACGAAGTCTGCTGGCTGTTGTATTATTCTCCAGGGTGAAATGAGATATATAGTTACAAAACATCAAATGGAGTATTTTCTCCTGAAAAGAGCTTTGATAATTTTCTCTGATGAACACCTTAATTTCTGGTTGCCAGATCTTCCTTATGAGACATGCTTATAAATTCCACACAGGCCCTCCAATATTCTTCTCAATAATTCTGAGGCACCTACACCAAATGAACACCACCAAGGAAGAACTGGGCACTGAAAGGTTCGATATCATTTGTAGTATTGTTATTGCACTAGTTCCTAGCACACTATTAGCCTAACTGAATTAGCACTCTTTCCAAACAGTTCACATGCACAGTTTGTGAATTAGCCAATGCAATATCCACTTTCAATACATTTTAAAAGTAGCTGTTCTGAATTGGAAGCAAAGACTGTTTAATAGCAAGGATGCAGCCCGATTTTACCACCTGGTCTCAGAATCAGAGCTAGTGCCCCAGCCTAAATGTCACCTTAGGATCAAGCGATCATTTTAGTACATAGCCATGCACAGTATAACAGTAAAAAATAGTCATAACTAATTTGTCTATGTATGTGTCTAATAATCGCAGACAAGTATCATTTATACATATGGTAGACCCAATTTTAGTTGACAAATCTATCATACATGGAGATACCTTCCAATATGCCTAAGAAGTCACATAGATGAGTCATCAGTCCCCTTGAAATCCAGGTGGGTTATAGGTGTCCTCCTGCCCCAGAACTAGGTATGAATGTTTGCAAACAAGTCTACATGTCAGTTACACACCACTAAGGTAAAATTAGGCTTTCTGTAGTGAAGTAAGAATAGGGAGATCTTGCAAGAGGTCTAGAAGAATTTCTGAGAATTTTTGAGTTCCAAATTAAGACATTTCCATTTAGGTGTCTACTTGGAGTTGTAGGAGTTGATATCTCATTATTGTCAGTAAGGAGCTGAGTTCCATTAACATGTCCAAACACACGTGCTTACTGTCATGTTAAAATATGACAATAAGCACAAAATATGCAAAATTTTCCACAGAACTGGCACAAATGGCAATGGACTTATGGAAGACATCTTTTCTATCTGGAGGAGTGACTGGGAGCCAAGAATATCTAAGCAACTGCATCAAAATGCACATATTTTCCCATAACTAGAGCTTTCTATGAACATAAAATAAACTAAACAGACCATATAAATGGCCCATGGAAAAATGTGTGATGTAGTTGACTTTCAGCACCTTATTGACCAACCTGAAGGTCACAGAGCCCAATATGGAGGTAAAATTAGGCTTTATACTTTTAGCAAAATCTGGGGGTTTTCCCCTTTCTTCTAGCTTCAGATGTCATTTAGAGAATATCGTAACACATATCAAAGGCACTAAACAATGAACAGGAAAAATTTGTAAAGAGTTTTCTTATTATTTAAATTTTTAATGTTCAAACTCCAGAGTCAGTAGTGGTTGAAGGAAAGTGTTTGTGTCAGATAAAGCTACAAAGGCAGATACTGTTGAAAATAAATGTGGTAAAAAGGATGAAAGAGATTTTTGCAAAAGAAAGAAACTTTTTATAGTCATTAATTTCTAATTATTCCCAGCAATAATATCAATTATAAAAATGATATAAATGTAAATAATATAAAATAATATAAATAATATAAATGAATAGAATAGTGAAAGTTGTTAGTATAATTTCCTATTCATCAGGAATGCCAAGTAGGAATGATCACCTACCATTTGCATATCATTGAAATTAATGCCACTTTCATGTTTTACAGAATACAGTAAAATGTTAAAAAACCTTCAAATTTAAACTATCAATTGACAATACATTAGCAGCATTCTCATAATGCTTTAAAGTCAGAAAGACACATAACAAGATTGAATTGCAGGATCTTTGACAATCGGTTTCCATTTCAGGACAAAATCAACTGTTGTCCATACTCATAACACAAAGGAGCGTTCAGCCTAACTCAAGCCAATGGTCATTTTATTTTCAACTCACCATGTGCTATCCTATCCAGGCTTTTGGAATAGCAATTTAATTTATATCACTGTGTGTTGCAGTGAGCCATCATCAGCAGAACCAAAGGGACCATAAAGTCCTCTGGTTTGAGGCTCCTACAGCTGAAGAACCCCTGAAAGTACAGGGAACACCCCAAAAGCTGTGATCCGTGCCTCACCATTGGCTTCCATTCTCCCCACCTACTCCTTACCCCATTGGCTATAATTCCTGCTCCCCGCCCTGGTTACACCCCCTGTTTCAGTTTCTACGGGCTACTGTGTGTTTTCCACACCGGTGTTGTTGGGGTACAAAACGGCCCCCACGCCACGTGGCTGGCGGGAATTGCTCCGTGGTTTCTACCACGCTCAATAAACCCTTTCACCCCACGGAGACCCCCTCCGCCTTTTCCTTACCTCCTTTGCGAGCTATAGCCATCGGGGGTCGAGGCGAACCCGTCCGGGAATTCGCCCGTCCTCCCGCGCCGAGATCGGTCCCATCCAGCCTCCCTTCGTGCAGGCAGAGAGTGCTAGGTGCCGGGACACCGAGCTAGCCAGATCGGCACCAGAAGCAACTGTGGATGGACAAACACATCCAGATTTAACCTTGAGCTACCCTGAACTGCTTCTGATACCCTGTGTATCTCTACTGTACTTAGTGGAATCATAATAATGAAAATAAGTTAATAAATAGCTGTTAGAATGTATTGCTCCCCAAAAGAAAGGGGAGGGGACAATGAGGCAGGCAGGGCACTGTCCCCTCCAACACAAGGACAGATTTACAACACTCAAACAAGAAGAGCAGTCCAGGCCAGTGACAGAAACCAATGTCAACCAGTAGCACAGTGACAGCCAAACATCTCTGGAGCTTCCAGCTTATCTCCCAACAGGATGATGTGGGTTACAGCTGGACATTAAGCATAGGCAGCCAGACTCCTCAGAGAGGGGTGTTGCCGAGCTTGTAGGTGTGCATGGGGCCTTGACATCATTTCCTGGAAAATATGTCATAAAAGAAAGAAAAATTTAACATGTAACAATAGTCATAAAACAGGTTACAGTATATTTCTGAAGTCTGAAAGACAAAAAAAAAACAAATGTGTATTTGAAGTCATTCATCTGATGTGTTCATGGACTGATCCAAGGAGGTCGCTCCCTAGATTCCTTCAATGAAACCCTGAAACAATCATTCATGATTAGAAGTGACATATGGTGAACACTTCAGGAAATTGCTTTTCTCCCTCTCAGCCCTGCCTCCATAAGGACAGGCAGCCCTCTCCTACTAAGTGGGTTGAATATTGTTCACCAGTTTTGGAGTATTCTGCAAGTCAGACTGCTCTGAGTAGTCTGCATACGTGGAAGCAGCTGCAACAAGCCCAGTAGATGTCCCTCCACTGATAACATCAAGGGTGTTTAGAGCTCATAAGCTGGAGCTGCAGAGTATCTTACAGCTGTAATCACTCCAGGACAATTAATTTTGTGAGACACAATTCTACATCACAATGACACTAAAAGTGGTCCTCTAATATCTTGGACAGGATGTAATTTTTTGAGAAACGTGTTTAAATTACAATGCGGTTGTAATGACTGGAGTGTTCTGCAGGGCATCCCTGAAAAATAAACCATTTCTATGACTTAAATTATGAAAATTCCAAGTTCCATTTCTGCCAGATTAATTTACAGGAAAATGTTAAGACAGAAAATGCTTTATTTTATATCTGAGTCAGAAACAGAAACTCATGGTGAAAGAGCCCTATCAAGTGTGACAGGGTAAACTCAGCAATTTTAAACTGATAGTAAGAAAGTTGAAAAAATTCTCTAGGGGAGCCCAATTTATTCTCATAGAGACAACAGATTTAGGCTGAAGAGTTCTTTTAATGAAGGATACTTACTTAGAAAGTGGAAATCACTTCATTCCCATAACGGGGAAAAATAGAATAAAATCTGCTTTCAGGAATGAAGGGAACTAAGCAAGTACAAGAAAATACATCAGCCTAGAGTTATTTAAGAATACAGAAGATGTTGCAATACTCTTCAGAAGCTAGCTCTTTCTAAAATTTTCTGTTGGAGTTTAAATTTAATTCTAAATTATTTAAGAAATGAGAGTGAGTTATCTCACAACACTGCAAAAACAAGAACTATCACTGATAGAAAAACAAAAGGACTCTTGCCTGTAATAGGTTTCAATTTCACAAGAAAATAGTTCTAAAAGCCAGAATGTTTGGCTTTGAAAAAACCATTTAACCACCTTACATTCAGCTTTCTCTAACCAAAGAAAAAAATATAAGCAATTCCTGCCTTAGTTCAAGAGAATTTATCTTTGATGTTACGCTCACAATGTTTATCACTCAGCTAAATCCCCATATTTCAAAGTGGAGGTTGCACTGCAACCACTGGAGATAGAAAGACTGAACACGAAAACAACTATCACTGAAAAGTGGTTTGAGGCATTGCAGTGAAAATTGGTTATTATTTGATATGACTTTATTGCCTACAGTAGTACACTCTGTGCATGTCTGTAGAACTCAATTTTCCCATCTTCCTTCCTGCTACCTAGACTGCAGAGATGCACACTCCCGTAATTAGCAGCACATGGTAGCTCTAAGGACACAAAAAAAAAAATTAAATAGAATACATATGAAGTAACATAAATTTGTGCCATTTCCTTAGTATAATGCCTCAGATTAACTCTATTTTAAAACTTACCTGTAACAGTGAATTTTTTTAATATTTCTAAATAGCAGAGTGGTATAAACCCCGGGTTCAACTGAGTGAAATTTTTTAATCCAGATTTTAAAACAAATGTATTGAGCATTTTGGAGGGTATGTATTTTGTTTCCTGTAACAAAATAGAGGAACTCTGTATAAAAATATGAAGCTTTGCACCAGATTAGTGCGTGTGATGCAAACTGATGCAACAGTCTCTGCCCCCTCCAAGGGGAGGTATCTAGGCATTCCCACCTGGCCCAACTGTATATTAATCCATTGAACTCTATGTTTTTGGGGGATCCTCACCACTAAGACGAAGAGGATCAACAGGGTGCCATCGGGATCCACAGACTAGTGATATTTTCTTCTTAATCTGTCTCACTCTCTTTCTCCCCTTCCCCCGCTTTACTATTTCTTTCTCTCTCTCTGTCTCTCTCTTGAAATTGTTTCTCAGAAATTAAAACTTGGTACACAGAAAATGGACACAGTAATTCTGGTGATATTTTACTAGTTATCCTACCTCTTTCACATCTGATCTCCTGTCAGGACTTACCAGAAGATAAACTATTTTTTGCAAGAGCATAACACTGCTGACCCATATTTAGTTGTCAGGCAAGGAAACCCTTCACAGTTGCCATTTCATTAGTCCATACTCCTTCCCACACTTAGAGCAAAAATACATTGGTATTGGTCCACCATTAATTCACCATTGATCCATCATTCCTCTGAGCAGACCAACACTACACAGCTTTTTTATTTTATAACAACCCACTCAGTCTCTACTTCATATACACATTCAGGACTATAATTAAAACTACAGTTTCATGCTCTTGATTAAAACTACAGTTTCATGCTCTAGACATTTTCCTCCATCAGGAAATACTGGGCACTAATGCCAGTTTCAGGCACTGAAGGAGGTAAGCTGTAAATGTGACCAAATAGGAAAAATCTTACAATATTCTATGCCTAGTGTTTAGTCTTAAGGCCTTATTCAGGGCAAGTGAACACACAGCTGGAGGTGGCTGATAAAAATTAAGTATGATGGAACATTACATCCAAATATGTATGTCTTCTCTCTGACAGTCTGTGACTACTTACAATCTTCCTCATGGACCTCACAAGTCCCATGAATGTTATCTTCTATTGAGTTTTTATGACACATGTATTCTTATCGTATGTATAAGACTAGTTGTGCGGACAGGAATCCCAACATGAGTTAAAAGAATAAAGAAAGCAAGGAACCAAGTTCACCTAAATTTCTGAAGTGAGTAATGTGAGTGAAAGAAAAAGAAACACAAAGGATAGAGGCTTAGAATGGATATACCTGGAGCCATGCAAGGTATACCTGAAACCTCCCTGGGTTGCCTAATTCATGAGACATTCTACATAGGCATTTCATATTCGGGTTCATCTCTAAATTGCCCTTTGTGGAACAAGCAGAAGCAGGAGTTTAGCAATGATGAAAAAAGAGTGGTCAGAGTGACAAGCTGGTGCTGGCAATGCAGATACCCAAACACTGTCAATCCTCTTTTAAATATCACTGGCTGCTTATCTGAGCTCTAAGCACAATATTTACAGACTCAACAGGAATAAAGAGGATCCTTCTGAATACTTAAGCTGTGTAACATCAGACCCAAATGGGACATCCAGATTTCTCAATAGTGTCTGTAGAATACAGATGTCATTGGCCAAAATTTCACAAGGTATGTACATTTCAGAGCACCACTTTATATACCATTAACTGAATATTTCAGCATACATAAATAATGAGCAGATCAAGTTCAGATCTGCATTGTGCAGATTTCAGTCATTTTGCATCTTTAAGAATTTGATCCTATATCTGGGAACAAACTTTATTATTTTAAACAAATCTGTGTTTCTCATGCCAAGATACTCTCTAACTTCAGTAGTTCCTTGAAGGCAAGGTCCAAGTACCACAAAATTGATTGCTCATAATTTCTTCCATCTGAGAAACGAATTCTACCTTATGTTACTTTAATATCAGTTGGGATTAAATTAGCATTTACTTTTATGACAGGCTTCCCTAACTTCAGATAAAAAAGACAGAGGAAGTTATTAGCCCTCACTGAAATTATTACGAACTCTACAGAAAAAACAAAAAGGCTGTGTTAAACTCTGTGCATGTGTGTAATAGGCAAGACACAACTGCCTTGTGATACATAGTAAGCCATGCAACCAGCTACCATTTGTTTGACAATCTTTTTGATACTTTATGATATTTTAATATACAGTTTTCTCTTTAATCCCATTGGGTATCATCTCACAATTATGCACACAGAAGAATAAATTCATCTTTTAAGTTCCAATGTCATCCATTTGGTATGTAGTTATTACAAATGGCATTCATATAAAATTGCAGAGGTAAAAATTGCAGAGAGGTGAAAATATTACGGGAATAAATGATGGAATGAAGAGGGAGTGAGAGGGTAATAACAACTCTATTCAGTCAAACCACTGTGAAATTGCTATACTTGGTGAGTCGTAATAACTTAAAACGGAGGCACAGAGTCTTAAGGAAAAGTATAGATCAACATTACTTTTTTTCTCTTTTATTCCTAAATAGGATTTTTTCCTTTCTGAACTGATGAAGAAGGTGAATTTAAAATCAGTGTTATCCTGACAAGAACTATGGAGCACATCCATGTCTAAAGGTATTTTATCAGTACACATTGAAACATTAAAAAACATCTTTTCAGACTACTTCCCAGACTATTTTATGCAGAACACCACTGTCTAGACTGTTTCACATAGCCAAAGAAGATACTTTCCATCCCAAGTGGTATATGCTTGTTTCACTAAATATGCAAAGATATGTTAGCTGTGATCCCTTCAGTCTGCTGCTTTGGAGACTGAATCTGAAATTATTTATATTATGCTATTGGTAACAGGCTCATTGAAAGGAACTGAGTGGCAGGGAGACTATTTAATTATAGCTTAGCATCAAACCAGGACTAGTCTTTGTCGTTAGGGTAAAAGGAACCCACAAAACAACAACAACAACAACAACAGCAACAGCAACAAAGAGATAAAAGAACTGAGATTTCCTGGCACATATGCACTGAGTTTTGGCTAAGGAGAAGAAAGGCATGATTCTGTGCCTTTCACATTCTAGAAATAAAGCATCAAAAAGACATTGTTTGTGATGAAAAGTGCCTTACCAAAACAAAGCAGAGGACAACTTTTTCTTTCCTCACCAAAAAAGCTATTGTGGGTTTGACCCACCCTAACTGAACTCCATTTCTACTTATTGCAATGTGATTTGCGTAAGATCTCCTGTATCTAGGTACACAGGAAATCATCTGAGTTCATCTGATGTCTTTCCCACCACAGAGCAGCTCAGCTCTTCCCCTTTCATAGATTAACATCCCAGCTGTGCTGAGGTGTGTGGGGAGAGGGAGCCCAGAGGGCATGTTCTGATGATCATCCTGCTGAAGCAGGGCTGAACCAGGTTTATCTGGAGATCATGGTTCCTACTGCATCCACAGATCTCAGTGCAGGGCACTCTGCAAAGTCTACAGATCATAAATGAAAGAAGCACAGACAAATGGGGACCTATAAGACATAGGGAACAAAAAACCATAATAATTGTAGACAACAGTAGGAATTTCAGTACAACAGGAGTGAAAGGCCCTTGCACAAATCCTCTGGTTCACCCCTCCACTCTGAGGCAGGAGCAGTTGCATGGCTGTAATGTTGGGCAGGCACCCGTCTGATCTACTCTTCAAATGCATCAGTATGTCGATTGCACAGATACCTCAGATCTTGGTGCTCCACCAAACGTACTGTTAGAAAGTTTGTCTCATGTTAATCTTCACTGCTACAGAGCTGACCAAACCTCCTTACTCTTCCACAGCAGACAAGCAGACGTGGAAAATACAGTATTCCCATATTCTTTGCCTGTTTCCATGTTTTTGGCTAAACTTTCTTAATCTTCTCAGGACTAAAACATTGCAATTCATCTGAGTTCTTTTTCATTCTGAATGTTTTCTATGGGATCACTTTCCTATAGGTAGACCTCATAGGCTCACAGATGCACAAGGCCCAAAAATGTTTAAATATTCCACCTGATGCCTTACCAGTGTTGAGTAGAGAAGTGTTTAATTGCCCTCTTTTATAGGATGTACTTTATTTACATGTCCTTGCTTCATATTTTGATGTTTTGGCAATAGCTTGAAATAATTGACTTGTCATCTTGTGTTTCCTTGCAGACAAGCAGTCCATCAAATATCATCCCAAAACTGATTTCTATATTGACATAGAATCTTATTCTTGTCCTTCACATATTCTTGTTCTCCAGCATAAGAATAAAATTGTTTCTTCCTGTTAAGTTTAAAATGAGTGAATTTCAGAGAAAATCCGCAAAACTTTCACTATGCAGTTTCTACTAAAGACTCATTTAATGAGTTTACCTGGAGCTTTAGATATGCAGAGTCTTCTGTAGTTTTTTTTTACCAAATGTGAATTTTACTTAGTGGGTCATTTCCTCAGTTACCTTAGGTATATAGTTACAAATGTTACCAACATTTCTATCCGTATAACTCTATGCATAGAGATAGTGTATTTTAAAGAACTTAACCATCTGCATAAATGCCCTAATGTATATGTAACTGCATCAATATATCTGTACTTCTTATTAATGATCTTCATCTTTGAAACTAGGATAAAAGATAGGTTTTTACTGAAATAACTGCTACCAGATTATCAGTGTGCTAGTTAACTACACCAGCATGAGGGTAGAAGGAAACGGATCATGGTACAGACAGTGCTTAAATGCATACTGTTCTGATAATAAGAGGTATGAGTTAAGATATTTCTGCCCCAGCTGCTTGCTACTGCACAATCCAATATTCCTATCTCCTGAAATCCATAGTACACCTCTGTATGTGGCTCTTTGTACCTTGGTTTTCTCAAAATACTGTACTGAGAAAAGGCATATCAAGTAACCAGGAGTTCGTCACTTTGTATGACTCCTCCATCCTCATCAACACCTGCCACTGTTCAACCTTGAGGAATATTTATGCTGTATAGCTGAATATGGTGCAAGGATTCATCAGCAAGCAATGAATGCCTTGCTTCAAAATCAGAAATGCATCAGCCAGTTTCAGAGTGAATCTGTGCCCAAGGTAATAAACCTGCTGAGACATGAACAGAAGATTAAGGAGAAGTCAAGTCATGATGGCACACCTCAATGAGCAATACTTTGTGGTGGGAAAGCAGCAAGAAGCTGGAGGCAATTATTTCCTAACCTGGTTCAACTCTAGAAAGAGCAGTTCATCTGGTCCAATTTTGTGCACCTTTTGAAAACACCGTAAAACATTTTGGTGTATCTAAGAATAAAAAACTATTATTTTCTCAGAACCTTATAATCTCTTTCTTATCTGCCTTAGTTATATCCTACTTATTCAATAAATTTTGAAAAGGCGGAAGCATAATGATCTCGATCCACATCAAGAGATGGAAAAGCATCTAGCAGTATCTGCCCAAGGAAACAGTACTAGATCTTGTTGTTATGAGACACAATTAAATGTAAATGTTCCTTCACAGCAAAAATACTACCTAATTTATGAACACATAAAATGGACTTGAAAACAATGGGATTTTACACCTATTCATAAGAATTTAGTGCTGTTCTTACAAAAACAAGCACAAATGGTTTGTTCTCCCAAGGTTCTTTTTTCTTTCCCTTTCTCCATTAATTGCAGCAAATTTCAAGGTCATATGTAAAGTTACTGCACAGCAATATGCACTAATAAAGTACATGCACATGAATGTGTACTCACATATCCATTTCTATTTATTTGTAAAGCAGTTAAACAATCTTTGCTTTAAATGAATTTTTCAAACAATTGGACAATGTCCAATTAATTATATTTAATTACTAATTTTACTCATGTTACTTTCAAGGCTCTCTATCTTTAAAATAGAGATTATATTAGTGAAATCTACCCCATGTGATTTAAAACTAACTTAACCTGTTTCAGTAAACAATATTCACTGGGTAATGAGCTGGAGAACTAGTGAATTGCACCACTGTCAGTATACAAGATGAGAGATAAAAATACTTTTTAAATTATGTGGGTTAAGAATTGACTAGTGTATCTCAGAATACAGTGGGGAATCATTGTCAAATATTATTTTCCTACATAAATTTTCAATTTGATGGTTGTAGGCCCAGTGATCCATGATCTAGAATAAAATTCAAATTTATTTAAGAATTTTCATAGGACATTAAAGATACGTAAACTCAGCAGAATGAAATGCAATCAAGAATTCACCAGCTCACATCCTAGAAGCAACATATCTTGATTGTCATTGCTGTTCCTAAACTAAATGCCTTGCATCTCTGAAGAGACTTTCGAATTAGGCATAGGAATACTGTGACAGTGGCTGTTTAGATTCTGATTTTGAAGCAAGTAATTTGAGGATAGCTGGGAAATCTCTGCAACATGTTTTACAAGGGCAGAAAGTGGTAGGAAAAGAGGGAATGTTTTTAAACTGAATAAGGGTAAGTTAAGATGAGATTTTCGGAAGAAATTATTTGCTGTGAGGGTGGTGAGACACCAGAACAGGTTGCCCAGAGAAGCTGTGTATACCCCATCCCCTGGTAGTGTTCAGTGCCAGGCTGGTTGGGACTTTGAGCAACCTGTTCTAGTGGAAGGTGTCCCTGCCCATGGCAGATGAGTTGGAACCAGACAATCATTGAGGTCCCTTCCAACCCAAACCATTCTATGGTTCTATGACTCTAATGAGGTATAAGTATGCCTGAGGAACTAAGAGCAGCTAATAATGATGACAGACAGGTCATTCAGTGTGGTCTGAATGTCTTTGTTGGGATTGCCCCTTTAAGTTTCTTTAATGCAACAAAGCTCAAAATTATACAAGGACTTACTAAAAAGCAGATACTGAAAAGTGTTGCTAGCTTTAACATCATGTGTACTTTGCAACAAGTAAGTGAACTAATATGTTCTGGTGCCTTGCAGAAGTGAAAAAAACCTAATTTAATCTTTGAATATGAACACAGGAGAACAATTGAAAAAGGGAAGGAGAGAATGCTTCAACTTTGGAAAGACTGGTAAACATTTATGAAGCTTCTATGACAGTTCTGTTCACCATATTTCATCAGTAAAAGAGTGGAAAAAAATAAGATAGGTATAAAAATGAAGCCATAATAAAACAGAGAAAATGCATTACTTGCATTAAACAAACGTGATTTAATTTGTTTATTCTGTTTTATTTCGGTAAATAAGTAATTTTTAGAAAGAAAATAATATAATCGAAAAGTATTTTGATCCAGTAGAAAAGGTCTTGATGACTGAAGACCAAGATCAGGAAATTTGTTAAAATTTCCTTTTACATTTACAGATAAAAGAGGTGGTTCAGTTCGCTATTTTTGATTCCTGGAAACTGATGGCAAGATCCTTTCCAAAAGCTATTCTTCAACCATGAATTTGCCATTGGTCTCAACAAAACAGTACGAGAAGTAATGTCTATGGTAGGTGACATATAAAGAATCAAACTAATGGAATCATGTTTTCTCCGTTTAAGAAGCATTAATTCATTAAAAAATCTTAGTCATTAAGCTAGGAAACATCATAATTACATTGTAATGCATTCACTGATGCTTTTTTCTGACTAATTCCAATACTGTGAGAAAATAACCACTATGAACTCCTAGGGACGATTTGTTGTTCAAGCATACTCCCCAAGACGTTGTTTAATGCGAGACATTTCTGGTTATTCCTGCCATCCACACCCACTGCTGTGGTATTCAGTACCACCCACACAACCTCTGTAGGGAATCTGGAGAATAGGGTAGGGAGCTACAGCACTTCCTGTGTGTATTCCCTTGACTCCCATAACATCTCAAACATCACAGAAAATGCTTCCTATAGCTGTTATCAGTTCTCACATGAGTTTAGAAGCTCATCTTTTGGAAAGGTAATTTGCAGCCAGATCTCCTCCTACTGGAGAATGTCTTTCTTCCTAGGATATGTTATGGGCAAAGAGTGAGAAGAACTTTTCTTCGGGGAGAGGGATGATGCCAGGTGTGCTTTGCTCCTGGTAACCTGCCAAGAAGGCAAGAGCAAGAACAAAAATGCTCCCCAGAGCCTGGGATGCACTAGAAGAGGTGGATAAAAGCAAAGCAAGAGGGGAGATGCTGAAATCCAGTGCTGAGAGGGAGGGTAAGAGCACCTGTGTTCAGGGAACCTGGCATATATCTGCAGAGCACTGCTGCGGGAGGTGCAATGAAGATCACTCACTCATCTCTCTCTCACTCCTTTCCCTGCGTGGGATCCTACATCCTCACTCCTAGTCCCACAGGACTGAACAGAGACTGGGACAATATTAGGTGCTGCGAAAGCTAGGAATTAGAGGATGGGGGAGTCACAAAATTAAATATAGGAAGGAAAGAAAAAGAAAAGCTGATCTAACAAGAAAATTTATGGTGTGCAAGTTATCCAGCACTGAGTCTTTGGCATGCTAACTGTCATTACCAACACCAGTTCGCTATATGTATATTAAATTATATGCATAAATTTATAAAGAGTCATTTGGTTAGCTAACTACATCAGCCTGGGCCCACATTACCTAGATACCATGGCAAAAGATTGGCTGGACCTGCAAAATGTCTTGCAGTATATCCATGAGGTTTCAGAGAAACCCAACTTGGTAACGTACTACACTTATTTTTTCATTGTAGGCGTAAAGCTACCCAAGTGCAGTAAGAAAATCTGTTTGTTACCGTGGAGCCCACTCTTAGAGCAATATGGTAAAATCCAGCCAAGTTTTACATGTGATGTGGGAACAGTATAGATTTGTGGTTTTCTTAGAGATACATGGATGGCCCAAATGGAGAAATTGATTACACATCAGCATCCGAGAGAAAACAAAGACCAAGTATTGTGTTTTTAAGTGAGTAACATTGAGCAGTACTTATTAATTACAGTCCCATCAAAATAATTAATTAATTAATTAATTCCCATCAAATTAATTTTGTTTTACAAGTAACCTCTAGAGTAGCTGTAGGTCTTCTGTTGACTCGTCCAAGATAAATATTCCACATATAAGTGGAATATTTATCTAGACAGTAAGTGGAAGACTTCAAGATAGTAGAGCCTTACAATAGCTTACTGAATTTTGATATTTTAATTGTTTCCACATTTTAAATTAAGAGTAATTGAAGTTAATATTCTAAATTATACAATAAAAGTGAAATAAAATACATAATTTTCATCTTTTTGGCATTCATTTTGGTATAGGAGTTAGTTGAACTGAAATATACTTTTTCAGGATGTTTCTAAGACTGGTGTTAATACATTTCTTATTCTTTTTAATCCTAATATAAAATCCAGTGGGGGAGATTGCAATTTACAAGGCTGATATTGTAAGTCTATTAAAACATAACACATTCCCTGTCATCTGAGCGTATTTTCTTATTTCTTGTAACACTTTCCAGTTTCTTTTCATACATTAATTTCCAGTCTCTTTTTCTCTGATTAGAAAACAAGACATTCACATACTGGGAGTAAAGAAATTTTTGTAGTCAATCCAGTTTTGAAAAGCTGGGATTTAGGCCTATCAAATTATGCTCATCCATTCTGTGGTCCAATACAGGACCCTTGGTTATGCCAACACAGTCCTTTGTGGGTCCACCTTGCAGCTTAGAGAGAGGAACTGATTTGGCTTTAAAAAATGAAAAAGTGCTATTTTTCTTTTACTGAGAGATGACTGTAATTCATACCTGTTTCCCACTGCAGCACCTCATGGTGTGGTACTGGAGAGAGTGTAAGGAAAGGATGGGAAGGAACAGTGGTTCTGGAGGCCAATATCACTGGCCAGTACCACAAGGTATAAAATAACTGCAGCAACACTTCAATGAACTCTTCTAAGGAAATAAAACTATGCTTCAGTTCTTTGCTGTGATCTGCATATTATTTGGTCCTGAATTGTGTAATACTATTTCACTGATGATCTGTAGTTTTAATGTGCATTTATTTTTCCACTTTGCCTGGTAAAAAGAGACTCTGTCTTCACATTGTCTTCTTCTTCCTGTTCTAGTCTCCCTTCTCCTCACACCAGGCCAGCATTTGCATTTATGAAGGCATGCAGTAAACCAGCTCAAGCACTGGCCTTCTGAAAAGCAAGCAAGTATGTTGTATTAGTATTAAATATGTTGTCAGAGAGTGAAAATAAATATTTGGAGGCATAAAGGAGGTGAGTAGCCATCTCTTTCCAATGACTATACTAATTTATGAGCATATCAAAGTACAGCCTCAGAAACTAATTACAGGTAGTAACTTTCTCTTTCATCTCTGTATAAGAAAATTCTTTTTTTTTTATTCTGTGTTAGTACGTCTTTACACCTCAAGGAGTGTTTTACAATGCTTGCTGAACATAGCATGTTTTGCATTTATCTTTGTCAGCTTTTTTCAAATGTTTCCAGGACGGTGAAAAATATAATGAGGAGGAAAAAGATGGCTGTGAAACATACTGAAGGAAAGCAGAACGGATCTCTTATGGCTCATCTTGTTGACTTCTGGCCTCTAGAAGAATTTGTTGTTTGGAAGAAACAGTATTTACTTTCAAGTATACATCTATTATTCAATGTATGACACCTGCTGCATTCCCATGGAGTTTTTAAGGCTGCACAAGACACAATTCACTGCTAGCAGAATAAATTGCATATTAGCATCCAGCATAGGTAGGATCTGTCCCTTAGTTCCATGCAAAAAGGGAAGATGCCAGTCACGCGTGATTTTATTGCAACTCTAAATTTAGTCTAAAAGGTTTTTCTTTTTATTCGTCAGTGTTTCTCTGTTCTTGTGCACACAAACATCAGGAGCTTTACATTGAGGATTAGTACAGGTCTTACAGCTCATCTCCCTCATTTCACCTTCCAGAATTTAGTTATAAGACAGACGTGAACAACTCTTTTCAAAACATTTTTTTTCTGTAGCAAATTTCCTGCTTTGAGAAGTTCCCATTTTATTGAAAATTTTCCATTCTTACTGGAAAAAGGAAAAAGAAAAACCAACAAAAGAATTAATCCATGTCAAACCATCTTCCTCAACTGAAATGGCATGATGTTTTTGTCAGATGTCAATACCCTTGTAAACCATTAAGCCATCCTTTGGCAGTTTTGGACATCCCCTTATGGGATTTGAGGACTAGGCACATACAAATCCATGTTTTAAACCTCCATCATTCTCCTTCTGCGAAACTTCCACAATGCCAAATTAGTGCTGCATGAGAACCATTCTGTTTGCTTGCTGCCTAGCAAAATATAATTCCCTATCCTGATTGGTGTCCAGGGATGCTACTCTTGTGCAAAATATAATTAACAACATTATTAATGTACAATTATGTCAACATCCCCATACCTATTAGAGAAGGTTTGTTTGTCTTGAGCTTTTGTAAACACAATGAAAGATAATAGTTAATTAAAGTACTGAAATCACCTAATAACCAATTGTATGTCTATCTAGAGATTTTCAGCAAGAAAGGACAGCAAACTAGAAATACAAAATCAAAATCACAAATATTGTGGTAAAACTGATCATCACTAAAAGCTACTAAGAATGTTATATTCCATTACTTTCATCAGTTTTATCCAATAATTGCTTTAGAAATTTCAGAAGGGTATTCAGTAAGTTTCTTAAAGAATTAAGAGTGGCAAAACTGGTCCCTTTGACTTGATGAAAAGTTATCAAAGAAAGAAGTAACTCCTCAACAAATAACAGTAAATTGTGCTAATTACAGATAACTGCAAATGGAAGAAAACTCAGCATCTGTCATCCAAACCTCTGCAAGCAGAGTGAGCAATGAGATCAGTACAGGTTTTTCAGGGCTTTATCCAGTCAGGTCTCAAAAATCACCAAGGATGAAGACTGTTTGTCTTGGGGTGACTTTATAATGTGTATCCCCTATCGCTACCCTATGCCCACCAATCTTTTCTGTGTCTTTAAACTGAGCCTGAGAAGGACAGAAAACAAAAAACGTTTCAAAGCAGTTGTTTCAAGGACACGGAGATACGCTCCTCTGTTTCGGTGGTACCCTTGGTTTTTTTTTTTGTTCTTTTCTTCTCTTCTGGACTGTTTCAACAACATCTGAACACATCAGGAGAATTTTCCTGGAGGCCCGGGGGGGGTGGCCCCTCGCTGACCCAGCTCCGAGGAGGAGAGAGCCCACACCTACAGAAGAACTCTGACATCTTCCCAGATTTTCTCTCCACAGAGAGAGAGATCTCATTATTTAGCATCTTTATTCCCCTCTTGTGTGTTTGTTAAATAAATAGCTTTTATCTCTTTCACTTTCCTTCGAGGAAAATTTTTTTTTCCCGAACCTGGGGGGGAGGGGTGGTTGCAACCTGACTTCTATCAGAGGATATTTGGCTCCAATTTGTCCAAACTAAGACACTGTTCTACCTCGCTGGTAACCTGTTCCACTGATTTCCTTTATGGGGAAAAAGCTTGTATTCCCAGATGGAGTCTCTCCTCTCCTGCATAAATACAAGTCTACCACATCTCTTCTTCCAACCAGTAATGCTGTGAAGAGCTTGACTGCATCTTCGTCATGGCTTCCCTCTAAGTACTGACCAGCTGGTTTTAGGTTCCCCCCAGCAACCTCTTCCCTCTCTGAACAAGCCCACTTCCCTCAGCACCTCTTCATATGGCATGTGCTCCAGCCCTGACAGCTTGGTGGGCCTCTGATAAACTTGCTCCAGTTCATTAACACCTTTCTTGTATTTGGGGTACCCAATCCTAGATGCAGTGGTCTAGATGTGATCTAAACAGTGCCATCTGGAAGGGAATACAGCATAGGGTGTTGTTGCCTTTCTTTGTTGCACACAGGTTCCTGTTCAGCTTGCTGCCTCCAAGCTCTTTTTCTGCAGAACTGCTCCCTGGACAGGCTTCCCACAGTCTCCAGCCTTTGCTGATGCCAGGAACTCTTCTGTCCCAGGTGCAAGACTCTGCATTTTTCACTGCTGACCTTCAAAATGTTCCCTGTTGGCCCCATCCTCCAGCCTGTCTAGGTTGTTCTGAAGGGCAGCCTGGACACTGAGCATACAGGTTGATTCTTATGTTTCTGTCCATCTGCAAACTTGATGAGGGCACATTTCATAATTGCCTCCCAGTCATTGCTACATATAAAATGGGGATGTGTACCAGACAGATCCCTGCAGTACCCTTGCAAGAACTTGTCTGTTCCTATCAGGTAGAGAAAGTCCACCCCATTAACCACCACTCTCTGAGCCTGACCATTTAACTTGTGTTTTTACAATTTATTTGCCCACCCATCCACTCTGTAAGATCCAAATACTTGGATTGACTATTGTGACTGACAATGTTGAAAGCCTTGATAAAATCAAAGAAAATCACATCTAGTACTGTCCTGTAATCTGAAAATCCAAGTATTTTGTCATACAAAGCAGTCAGGCCAGTCAGGGCTGATTTACAAATCATGCTTTTCTGCTGACTGTGCCCAACCATCTAAGACACCCCAGATTTTTGTTAAAAAAAAAAAAATTTCTTGTTAACCACCTCTTTTGTCTGGTGTCATGTTTACCCTTCCAGTGCTTCTTGGACTCTAATATTGTCAGCATTCCTCCAGCAGACTGGGGAAGGGCTGCGGGGAATGTGAGTGGTATAGTATTTCAGCAGCATGTTGATTCCTTTGTTAGTAGGTCAATGATATTCATGGGACTCTGAGAGTCCACATGGAAAGCTAGTTTTTGTTTTCTTTTCACAGCCTGCTTCCTTCTTACTCTTTGCTATCTACTCTGAAATTGCCCAATATCATTCCCCAGCCCCATATGTCATGAAGGTTTTTGTTTTCTACATGCTATGTATGTTTGTCAGGTCCGTATCACACACAGTATTTCCAGAGGTTAAGCTCAAACAGCTCAGGCAATAAACACCGTACCACTAGACAATTACTGAAACAGGGCACTATATGACCCTGCGCTGCCAACACAAGGCCTTTTATTAGAAATGGAATAAAAATCACATTCACTTGGCTCCCAAACACATGACACAAACAGTGGAAGAGCAGCAGTGATGTTCAGTGAGGAACACTTGGAGCACACCCCATGGGGTGCCAGGGCACCAGAGCCACCAGCAGGTGCCAGCCCATGCTACAGGCTGATCACACTCCTGGCCTCTCACTTTGCTTCTCTTCACCAGAAATGAAGCAGGAGGAAAAAAATTATCACTTCCCATGTCTTACAGTAACAAAAATATTTGGAAGCTTTGTGACAACATCAGGAGTCAGAATCAATACCCATTAGAAGAATTTTGTGCTGTTCTCATGAAAACAAAATCCTGTTGTCCCAGAACAGGTTCTCTCCCTCTGTGTGCAAGGGGCCAATCCACACACAGAGTTGAGGCATTTGATTTATATATAGTTCTGTGCAGAAAGGAGCTCTGGATGGCAAATCCACAAAGCCAGCACACTGACTATAAAAACTTCACTATTTATACATTTTAGCTAACAAAGGCAACGATGTTCATTGGCTACAAATCACATTGTTCTCTTATTAAATAGTATTCTATCTTCTATTGGTTAAATGATTCTCTTACTTCTGCCAATTAGTTCACATACTGAATCCTCTTCTTTTGAGCTGGTGCCTTCCTTGAGACAGTGGTTCTGATCCCACCCTTTGCCTAGTTGGATGAGATGGCTTTGTTTTATTCTTCGTAATCTGGCATTATCTTGGTTGTTTCCCCAAGTGTCCTTGGTTTGTTGGTTCTGTTATGTCTGGGCTCAGCTGATGCATTGAAAAAAGTTTCTTTCTTCTATTCTCTTCTCTATAGCTGCTGCAATTACTGAGACATGTTAAATGTAATTTATTTCTTTGGGAGCCTTACATCTATATCAGAGTATGTCAGGTTAAGTGTGCTGAAATCAAGTATCACAGACAACTGAAGGCTGTAGTTACTTTCTTCATTGTCTAATAAGAAAAAAAGAGAAATCAGGAGTAAGCGTGAATACAAACATAAGAACCCTGTTTACTTCACCAAAATTGTCAGGGATCTGTACATACGTACAAGTATTAGTAATATTTAGCCAATGCACGTGCTACCACTACCACAACGTCTTTCTACACACACTGGTTTCAAATGCATCCTTAGGCACCAAAACAGAGAGTAGGCTAGAGAGACTGCTGGGATCTTGAAGCTAAAGACTGAATATCTGGCTGACAGTCTAGACCAACTCAATACTTGGAATGCCTGGCTGGGACCATGGGTACCTCTGGAAGATTTCTACCAAGTTCTGACAATGCAGACATCTTAGAGGAAATGAATTTGACTTATAAGCATCAAACTGTCATAGGCAGAAAGCCCCTCATATGTCAAACGAAAGACGCTTGAGCCACCCTAGTTAAAAGAAAGTCTGGTAAGAGTAGAGAAAAGTCTCAAATTCTTGTTACGTTTCATACTTAATTTCTTTTTGGGAATGGAACGACTACTATACACATATTATCATGCGTGCCTGCCTGCAAGAGGAGAAAGAGGAAGTGTCAGGGTGAGAAAAGTGCCCTCCTCATGGAGCCCCCAGGCCCTGAAAAGATTCTGGAGAAGGGCTACTGACAGATGCAGGTTAACTGCTTCGAAGGGGCTCTGGGGGTAGACCTATTGACTTCAGGCCTTTTCCTGATAAAGCTGCCAACAATTATGCCAAATACAACAATGGTTTTGCAATATGGATAAACATCTTCCAGCCTCCTGACTACGGTTTACACACTTCTAGGCATTGAAAAGATCATGTAAATACACATGGAAGCAAAATGGGCATTTTTTAAGGGGGTAAGTTTGCTTCAACTACCCTTGGATATGTAGGACCTAGCACTGTTTGCCATTTAGCAAATGACACATACAAAATAAATTAGTCAAAAATACATGGTCTTGAACAAGAGGGACGTTAAGAGTTCATGAATTCAAGTTTAGATTTAGAATTCAAGAGCTGATATTAATTTGCTATGGGAATATGCTGGGGATAGTTTTCATGAAAGGCGCTTGGACATCCCTTACCAGCCAGAATAAACTGAAATAGCCACTGTTATTAAATAATTTAATTTAGCTGTCATGTGAGTGAAATTTCACACTGACGCATGGAAAGCATGGAGAAGAATTTTCCTTCCTAAAATAAAACTGATTTTCCTGACAGATGCCTGTGTTTCACAACAGTAGCCATGATGCAACTATGGAAACTAACCGAAAAAGGCACTGAAGAAAATGTTCCCTATAGGTTGGATATAATAAGTCAGATAATATATTTTGATTAGTAATTCCTCCCATATTTGATACTCTTCTTGACAAGTAAGAGACAGCATAAAGAGGAAAGAAACAAGTGTGTCCACACGTCCGAACATGAAATTAACCTAATTATCATAACAAGAAGGTTTAAGTTATGCATTTGGGAAAATCTTTTTAGCACAGATGAAGAAACAATTGGATGTATTGCTTAAGAACAATATATAGTTCTTATAGCTGGATTTTAAGTACAAGTAAAAGACACATGTATTGGTGTGAAACTGTGATTCCAGGTCATATTGAAGCCCCATTTTTCATTTATTTATATGACGCAAAACACTTACAGTGATTACAAGTCTAAACTTCCTTGAAGAGCAAGAGCAAAATAAGACTGTCCTTCAGGAAGTCACATGTCTATTGGGGCAAAAAGCCTCCACATGATGAAGTCTGGAGTGTAACGAATGTGAAGAATAAAGACAAATCACGCATAGTGTTCACAGCATTGCTAAAGTTGTCTGACACTGCACATTTGAAGACCATTATTTTCAAAAGCTTTTAAACTAAATCAACATTTAGCACTTAATCCTTCCATTTCACTTAGCTGTGGAAAGTTAGGCACCTAATTGATTACCGCCTTTCAGACTCCCTCTAAAGATGGCAGAGGGAGGTAAATGCTTCTAGATTACCTTGTTTTAAGAGGACTGTTTAAGCTAGGTGGTTACCATTGATCTCCACAGGATATGAGGGCAGCTAATACTAGGTGCCTCTCCAGCATCTGCAATTGCACAAGCAGAACCCCTTGCAGAGATTGCAGGGAAGACTACTTTTAGGACATACGAGAAATTCTTCCTAGATCTTAAATTGAAGGCACATGTTGGGCTTTGGATGCTTGAGGAGTGTACCATGGGTCTCTGAATTTTCACTGTTACTGTCCCTTCCTAACATCTGCTTTAAAAAGTATTTATGTAACACTGCTCTTCCTTGCCCCCTAAGAAACACCATGTGCACAGGGCATCCTGATTAACTGTATCCTCACATTCAACTAGGCTTAAGAATGTCCCTTTTCAGGTGATTTCAATTACTACATAGAAACTTGTTAAATTAAGTGAGAACATTTCTTTCAGTTTCACTCAGAACTACTGACAGCTGAGACAGATTAAATGCTGAACCAAAGATGAAACATTTAATCAATCACAAAGTAGTTTTCTGTGAAGTAGGGAGAAGGTAGGAGAGGTGACTACATTCTGTAACTATGATGCATTCATGTGTTTTTATAACACCCTTCAACCAATGATTTTACAGAAATTCCTGGCAACTTTCAGAAAGCTTTTAGAACACAAAAGCAGTGAAGTCAAAGAAAAATAATCCTTTTCTTTCCTCTTCATCCTCTAATATAATACTTGTTATTTTCTATCCCAGACACATCAGAGACAGAGCTAATGAATTATTCGGTAGAACTGAAATTCAGTTTTAATTGAAATGAGGCAAAAATCTTCAGGAAAGAATAATCTTCTTGGAATATATGTCACAGACTGCAGCTAGCAAAATAAAATTAATGTCAGTATCACTGGTGAAAGAACAACAATTGAATTTCTTAAGAAGTTAAAAAAAAATGAGATCTCATCAACCTACATTCCCTTTAGATTTGGATTTATATATGCAAAATCCACTTACTATTTGAAACAGCAGACTAGTCTACCTACTTTCCAGGGCAATTTTTTCTTTACATACCTACCCAACTAAAGCTGCTTCTTACCTTGGAAATCCCTTGAGACTATCTGCATGCATCACCCAGCGTTCATAGAGAGACCTTCTCTGCTAAGACGAGAACATTCATCACAACCCAGGCTTGGGGCGAAAAGCACAGAAGCTTCATTTACATTCCTGGAAATACCCGAAAGTTTAGATCTGTCAGGACTACCGCTAATGTTTTTTAACATAGTGGTGATATTTGCCTTTGATGTAATCATTTTTTGGTTAGGAAATTTATTCACGAGAAAGTTCATTTAGTCAGTTTTTAGTGGACAAGTACTCAATAGACACAGGTCAGCTGGAAGCTGGCTTGAGCTTACCATAAATCATTGTTCGGTCTTGACTTAGTTATTACTTTTCAAGGGGGCAAGATATGAGCTGGGCAGCCTGAACACCTGAACCTGGAGAATTTCATTAGTTTGTAGATTATTGTACAAAAACCAGATAGCCATATCATGCCTTTTCCATTCTAAGGACAAAATTAATTATACTGTATCCCAAACGGTTGGAGGCATTTGCCATTAAGTATTGGTTCCCTATACTCTCAATGGATGTAACAGAAACATGTTTTAAGTAGACTGGATCTTTTTACGGAAACAATCACATTTCTCTGTAGTCAATGAATAGAAAGAAATGGAGAGAAAAACACATGCAAACGCCTAAATTAATCTCATATTCCCTTCAGTCCATTCCTCCAGATATCTGCACTTTAAGACAATCGGAGAATCATGCCATCATAGACTGGTTTGGGTTGGAAGGAACCCTTAAAGTTCATCTAGTCAAACCCCCCTGCACTTAGCAGGGACATTTTCAACTGGATCACATTACTCAGAGCCCTGTTCAATCTGACCTGGAATGTGTCCACAGATGGGACATCCACAACCTCTCTAGGCAACCTGTTCCAGTGTTTCACTACACTGCACGTAAAAAATTTCTTCGTTGTATCTAAATCCATCCTCTTTTAGCTCAAAGCCATTACCCCTTGTCCTATCACAACAGGGCCTGCTAAAAGCTCTGTCTCCCAGCTTTCTTATAAGTCCCCTTTAATTACTGAAAGGCTCCTTTAGGGTCTCCCCAGAGACTTCTCTTCTCCAGGCTGAACAGCCCCAGCTCTCTCAGCCTCTCTTCACGGGAGAGGTGTTCCAGCCCTTGACCATCTCCATGGCCCTCCTCTAGACTCACTCCAATGGGTCCATGTCATTCCTGTGCTGAGGATGCCAGAGCTGGACACAGTACTCCAGGTGGAGTCTGACAAGAGAGCAGTAGAGGGGCAGAATCACCTCCCTTGACCTGCTGGTCACACTTCTTTTGATGCAACCCAACACATTTGGCTTTCTCGGCTGCAAGCACATATTGCCAGCTCATGTACAGCTTTTCACCTGCCAGCAAGCCCAAGCGCTTCTTGGCAGGGCTGCTCTCAATCTCTTCCTACCCCAGCCTGTACTGATGCCTGGGGTTGAATGTTCTGTACTATCACAACAGTACATGTCCAGTTTTCTTTGACACATTCATCCAAATACCAAAAGCAGCAATATGATTTTTGTTTTCTGTAGGGGAAGATGAAAATATAATCCATGCTATTCTATAGTTTTGTTTAGCCCCTTTTGCTAAGTGACCACCTTCCTACATAGTAATCATTCAAAATGTGCCAATTATCTTAATCAGCTGGAAGCCATCCTCATCACACTATATGGACACTGAGAGGTTGTGCCTGTAAGCTCACTTGAGGAGGAAGCATGGGAAACTGGAGAGGAGGAGGGATAAAATCAGTGGCTTAAATGTAAGTGAACTGCGCTAGTGCCTTTTCTCTCTTCCCTGTGATGAGTTGAGGGACAACAGCTACAGAACTTCAACCCAGACCAGCCAGGTCAGACAGAACCAGGGTCAGGGCTGGAGGCTGGACAAATGGGGCCCAGGCCCTGGGCAGGGACTCTGGCCAGACAAGATGGGGGCAGACTGCTCTGGTGTTTGAGAGACCCACGGATGTGCATGTCCTGGTGGACAAAGAGGGTGCAGTGAAGCAGGGAGTATGCCTGCCAGGAAACCCCTGCCCTGGTGGTCGCGAGAGAAGGAAGAGCACTTGCTGACGGTGGTGGTGATGCCTGTGTGAGTGCTGGTGGTATTTGTGTGGCTGTCAGGAGCAGCACTGCTTTCTGTACTGATCTCTGCAGCCAGATGTGTGTGATGCGTGTGTGTATCTGCATGGCACAGAAGAATTCCCCTGAGACTAAAAATTCGCTAGATGTGGCTTCCTTTATCATCTTCTCTGGGCTGTGGCTCCACTAATGGGGTTCCTGCAATTTCCTTGATTAAAGGAAACTCAAGATCTTGTAACTCAAGATCTCTGGTCCCTTTTAAGAACACTGGCAGTCCACCACTGTCAAATGTTTATTGTAAATATGTTACGCTGACATACAGTAAGATTTCCTCCTGGACACAGAGAAATTAACACCTTGATTAAGTTTCATTTTATTAGGTCACCAATTTTAATCTCATTAATATGGTTACACCAATGGTAAAATTGCCTGGAACAGTGCTTGTCTGTGAATAATCAGTTACTTAAATTACTGAAAGATATAATTTGTTTGTCTTATCAGCTCAGGCCACATTTCACATTCTCAGTGGTATGTGGTTTCAACAAAGAAAGCTGCAGAACGGGTGCATGATGTTGATATACACTTCCATTGTAGTAGTGTAGAAAGCCATTTGAATTAATTGTCTCGGCTTGGTGGTTTTATTTTAATGCATCATGCCTGTCATGCATTGAATATCTGGCATGGTTTAACTAACGTGATTTTTAAGTTGCTCACTCTTTCATGATTTGATTAAAATCAGTCACAATTATTAATCTTTTTAAAATGCATGTGAGTTTTTAGCAAAGAACAAGTTAAAAGAATTCTTATAACTGAATGTACTTGATTTCTGAGTTTTTCACCAGTTTTGAAAAAGGTCAGCTTCATTGTGCCCATACAAAGGAATATCACCAGAATTTTCAATTTATTCACATGGGAGCTGCAATTTCTGTTAGGCCTACACACATATGAATCAGGAAGAGACTTACACAAATGCAGCTTTTCCATCCACCATTTGAAAGTCTCCTACAAACAGGCATGAGTTGAAATCACAGAATCATGAAGTGGTTCCCGTTAAAAGGAACCTTAAAAACCATCCTGTTCCAAACCCCTGGCCATGGGCTGGGACACCTTTCACTAGACCAGTTTTCTCAAAGCCCCATCCAGCCTGGCCTTGAACACTTCCAGGGATGGAGCATCCACAACTTCCCTGAGCAACCTGTTCCATTGCCTCACCACTCTCACAGTCAAGAAGTTCTTCCTAATACCTCATTTAAATTGACCTTCTTTCAGTTTAAAGCCATTACCCTTGTGCTGTCACTACAGGCCCCTGGAAAAGTCCCTTTCCAGCTTTCTTATAGGCCCACTTCAGGCACTGGAAGGCTGCTTCAAGGTATCCCTGGAGCCTTTTCTTCTTCATCCAGTTCTCTCATCCTGTGTTCATAGGAGAGCTGCTCCAGCCCTCTGACCATCTTTGTGGCCCTCCTCCAGACTCGCTCCAACAGGTCCATGTGAGCAAAAGGAATAAATGACTAGACAGTTAATTTCCATTTTTGACAGTGTCCTTAACACCTAATATTCTGGAAACCTAGAAGGAAACAAGTAAATCCTATGAAGACCCTATTACATGTTATGATACAGAAACTCCTGCCAAATGATGTAAACAGAATGCATGTAAATGGAGTTACTCTAAACTGAAATCTCAGGTGCTCTGTGCACTCTTGTCTGGTAATTTTACTCAAAGTCATCTATAGCTGCTAAGGTGAATTAAAATGCTGCTAATGAAGCTTCAGTTGTACAAAATCTGTGAGGACTAAGGTTAAGGTAGGTACACAAAAACTCCACTAGTCTGAGATTGTTTAGCACCATCAATGACATAGGCATGCCAGTAATAAGCATGAGGAATTTAGAAGACTTTCATACTGATAAAAACATGACTTTTGACCAAAACTTTTGTCAGCAAAATCCTAGAAATAGAGGAATGTAGACATTAAAAGGTAAGACAACATCTACCTTAGTTTGAAAGTACAGACAGTGAAAAGGAAGGAAATCAGATAATTTGTGCATGGAGAAGTCCACAACTGAGGAAAAAATCTCAGGGAAACTTAACACATTAAGTTCTCTGAAGTTTCCTCAACGTGTATTGATCCCTTAATTATTGCTAGAGCTTTTTGACTGGTCATATATTAAGAAAATATGCTACTGTCCATAAGTATGGTTTTAATAACAGTAGATTTGGTTATGACTACAAAAATTTTATTAGGCAACGAAAGAAAATTACTTTCTAACATTTGTAATTTTAAATTAATCTAGATAGGTGTCTGAAAATGCAGATAAGGACTTACTAGCATATTCAGAAATACTCATCACTAATATCCACTCATTCCAAAAATCTCTTTATTGGCACATGTTCTTATTGCAGAGATTTTGCCATTCCAAGATGTATAGAGGACAGAGATGATGTTGTTCTAGTAACAGAGAAGTAATTTATAAAAGAATACTTAGAGTCAAAGCAGACAAATGAATTTGCCATATCAGCTCATAACACAAAATATCTGCTACAGGCAGTAATATCACTACAGTATCACTGCCTGACCACGACAGCATCAGCTGCGTTGCTGTGACATGCTGAGACAGGTCTAAAAAGTTGCAGAACTAGGAGGTAGGATATGTGGGATTGCTCAAGTATATAATTATGAGACATCACTTCCCATACAATTCTGAGACTATATTTTTGGACACTGTAAATATAGCAGCTAGGCTGAGAAGACAGCCAAAGACAAGCAATACCATTCCCTACAAGTTCTAAAGGAAATCAATTCATGCCATATGTAACCATGCAGTTAAAACTGTCTCAGTATCAAGCATAGAAAGTAGTAAACATGACGAAAAATTTTTAAAAGGACTCTGGTAACCCCAGTGAAGTAAATCTGAAATTGTGCCAAGCAAATTATTAGAAAGTATAATAAACCGTAGAATTAAAAAGTTGATACTTGGATAAAAGCATCTTGTGGAAGAATCAACATAGCTTTGTAAAGAGAAGCCATACCTCACAAATAAATGGTAGAAAAATCTATCTGCTATAATCCTCCAGGATCCCCAGAAAGCACTCAGCAGGGTTGTCCACCAAAGGCAGTTACAGAGAGTAAGCTGTTGTGAAGAGGGAAGTCCCCACAGGGATAAAGATCTGCTTTAAACCTATAAAACCAAATTAAGGCAAAAGTAAGATTGAGTTACTTTTTTCCTCAGTAGAAGGAGGAAAACAACAGGATCCTCAAGATGTCTGTGTGAAGCTTTGTACTTCAACATGCTCAAGAATGATCTGGAAAATGAAACAATGCTTAAGTGATTTAGTTTTCTAATGCCTCTAAGTTATTCAGGGCTCTAACAGCAACTTTCTAGTTAGGGAAATAGCAAAAGAAACTCATGATAGTGAGCAATAGCAAATGAAAATCAGTCTAGATAAAATAAACTAATGCACAAAATGAAAAATACAAAAATAGAAACAGAAAAATAGAAAATAATATAGAACAGCTTATTGTAAATCCAAGGTGCATCCACAGCACGAATATATGATGCTGCCTTGGTATCTCCCCACTCTTCTGTTCATAATGGGTAGAACATAATTAGAGACAGTTGAAAAGGACAATGAACGATGGAGAATGAGACGTTCAACTGCTGCTGCAGGTGCTTTAATCCAAACTCTATCTTGTTTTCAAAGAATTTTGTTTTATAGAGATGCCTATGGTCTAAATATGCCTAAATTTTAACCAGGCATCCTGAGTACCAACAGATCTGCTCTTGGTCCATCCAGAACTGCTGGATGAAGCAAGCCAAGGTATGAAAGCTCCTGAGATCCACACGAGCTGCAGTTAGGCTTCTGCAGACTTTGGACAAGTGCCAGATGCTGTGGGCACTCAGAGAGCATATGCACTGGGCTGAGGTCCTGAATCAGGGGAGAAGGAAATGGTGTAGCTTCCATTAATTCTCCCCATGGACTCCTCCTCCTACAGGCCATTAAGAGATGCAAATGTTCATCAGTCATATCTCAGAGGAATGAGTATATGTGGGTCCCTCCCAATGAAGTTACTCCATTCTCTCAAATTAGCTAAATACAAAAAAAGAATAATTTTAATAAAGTACCAAATACAACCTAAAGCTACCAGCTCAGCACACAGCTACCAGCTCAGCACCACAGCTCATAAACTTTCCTGTGTATCTTTTGATGGTGGGAATAAGCTTCTAAACTAATCAAAAAATTTTTTTTCAAATTGCATAATGTAACAGCAGGTGGCACTGTCACATCAAAACTTGTACCATCATTTCCTGTTCATGTTGAATCACATTTTACTCCCGGATAATGGCACAGAAAAGTGAGCGACAAGCAAATTTGCACATTATAAATAACTATCATTTCCTAAATATTCTTCTTCATTTCTGATCAACCATTTGAGTCTTGCAATGTTTTAATCCTTTGATTTGAGCTTTTTGCCAATACACTTGCAATGATCCCCTTTGTTCTGTTTAGCCATTGTGACAGTTCTACATTCCCAGAAGACATAAGATGAAGCATACATAACTATTTCTTCCAAAACTGCTTAGCTAATAAGACACAAGACTGAAATTTCCTCTCCTTTTACATACAGTATAATGTAGGAAAGCTGTAATGACAAAGAAAAATCGATTTTCACTGTTTCTTGCAAGGAAAAGCTTTTTACTGAAAGATTTACCAAGTGGCTGGAAATATTGTAACACTTCATAAAGGAGGAGCAGGAGCAGTCTGGCCATTCTGAAACACCAATATCTACAGCCATAACAGTTCTACGTAGAAGTATCATCTGTAACCACCTCTGGAAACGGCCCCAAAACACATGCTCCATGTTTGATGTCTGTAAGATATTTTCGAGTACTTTTGTCCTTAGCATTTGTACCATGCTGATTTGTGTTTAAGCCCCTTATTCCCACACTGAAGACAAATTTCTGAATTACAAACACTTTACAAGTCACTGGGCCTTGGGATGGACAACTAACTACAGGCCACGATTCAGAAACCTAAGCCAACTATTAGAGGAGCAGCTGTCTGTTAAACTGCCTGTTAAACCTTTCTTTTTCCCTTAATCACAAGGTGGGCTTCAGATGCAGACCCTGTGTTCTCAGGGTAGGTGACTTGGACCAGAATCTTGAAGAGAAAAACAGTCTGTCAGAGATGAGCGCTCTCCCTCCTCAGACCCATCCTGGCCTCAGGGAAAGTTCCCGTATCAAAATGTATTTCCAAATCGGGACACTGCTGGACGGGAGTGGAAGCTGTATTTGTCTACTTTTATTGCACCGGACTAAGAAAATCTCAGTTTCATCTTGAGTCAAACATTCATAAAGCATGAAACAGAGGATGTTACATCAGCATGTGTTTGTAAATCTGTGACTGTGACTGTGACTCCTCCCTTGTGCCCTCACCACAGGGCAGCACCTCCTCCAGCCTGCCCTCCACCACAAGGTCTCCTGGAGCAGACCCAAACACCACACTCTCTCCCCCAGGAGGAACCATGCAAACACCACAGCAGGCTGCTGAGGAGTGCTATGCAAACTCCTGCGTCTCCACATATTATGATATTTTGTAGAATCTTGCAGGTTCTTTGAAAATTTTCAAAGCAGAAAGCCCTGGGCAAACCATCCCTTTCTCTTTGAGGCAATGCTCTGACTGCTACTGGTTTAGTGACAGCGAAACAGCTGTGGAAGGAAACCTGACACACACCTCCCACACACCTCATCCCTCAGCCCTGACTCCAGTGAGGCCAGATGTGGGATAAACTGCTAATGCAAGGCATTCAAATCCCATGAGATCATTTGAGAAGCATATTTTTCAATACTTAATGAGTTTTACTCAAGAATGTATTTTGGGTTTGGATTGTGAACAAAAGTTCAACACTTTCTTAACAAACACAAAACTCGAGAATTTTATTTTATTTTGTACTACAATAAAAAAATAAGATTATTAACTAATATCATGAAAATTCTGGAGCCATGGCAGAAAACAGGAAAAGAATATCAGATTTTAAAAAGAATCATACTACTTGACTTAGGGATTTGTAATAAATGGGTAATTACCCGTAATAGAGTTAGAAGGAATTTCATCCCAGAGGAATATTTGATATACAAACATTATTTTTGGCCTGCACTGGAAAATATAGATTATTAAAAATAAAATTCAAAATTTTAAACACTGCAAGAGCCTCGCTGAAATATTTGAATCTGCTAATATAAAAAAGTATTTGAGTTGTAACTGAAAAGCCAAGTTTCTGACATTTTGGCTTTTTGGTAATAATATCTTATTATCACAAGCATTACATTACAAAAGAGACAGCCAGATCTAGCCCCAGCCTAGGTCTGGGCCCCTGTGCAGCAGCTTTATGTCTCAGGAGACCAAAGTAGGGGAGCAGTGCACAACACTGAGGGGAAGGCAGGGACTCTCATTTACATAAAATGTGTCACATTCTTCCACCATTGCCAGATGTCTCCAAAATAGATATGGGTCTCTTCAGCAGCATCTATGTGTTCATCATTCTGTTTCTGGTTTCTGCTGGCATCCAGAACATGGAATGAAGTGCAACAAACAGAAGCTGAGCAGGCGGGTTGGACCACATGACTTCCAGAGGTGTCTTCCAACTTCAATCACCCTGCGATTCTGTCATCCCAAATCTTTTCTAATCAAGATTTGCTACATGAAATTACCAGATACTAGTGGCCTACTCATAACAGTAGGTAAATTTTTGTGCACTTTTCAAGGGGTTCAATTAGATTGATTTCCCCAGGCTCTCTCTGTACTTAATGTGTTAACCCTGCCCCCATCCACTGTAAGAAATCTAGAGAGATGCTGTTCAAGCCAGCTGTGAAGGTGTGAGGATGTGAAATTCTTGTCTGTTGCTGCACTTCTGGGCTGTTCAGCATCCCATATGAACATGCTGCCTGTGGAAAAGCAGTGCAGGCAAAACTCTCCCTGCTTGGAGGATGGGGATTGTACATGCCGTTAGCAGTGCACGCGCCGTTGCACAAGTGGTGCACAAGTGGAACATGCCTGCATTGAATCTCCCAGGGGAAAGCCAAATCTCACGACTGCTGCTGAGATCTGTTCTTCAACTTCTTTTAGTGAAGGTCAACTCTCTTTCTAGTGCTTTCAAAATTTATTTTTTGTACCAAAACTCCTCTCAGAAGTGGGAAGTTACGGACTATAGAGAAAACCCAAGAAAGCAAGCAACCCAAGTGCTTCAATCTGTAAAGTTAGGTCCCTTAAAAGCCAGTTGATGTAGTTTCAGGAGTTTGATGTTCTAAGCTATTCTGGTGCCATACAAGACTGAATCAAAGTAAAAAGAAATCAATTGTACAATTTAAATTTAAGCTAAATTAAGTTCAAGCCCATGCTGCTTTAAATTTGTCAAAGGGCATATAAACTGTTTGGGTGGAACAGCAGAAACAATTATTTGCTATCAGCAAGACCTTTCCTTCAGGTATTAGCAAGTGCACAACCCAAATGCATAAAAGTAATACCTCAAGCCAAAGAAGGTTATCCTACTTTATTCCATCTAGTTCCAATTTATTCCAACCAATAATCTGGCCCAGTACCTTTAAACTTGCTCATACAACTTTGTCTCCCAACTATACTTCAGTGCTGATTACAGCATAGCTACCTAGTTAGGTGGTGCATTTAATATGTTAGCACATTTTTCTCTGACAACTTTGGAAATCACAGGAATGTTCTTTCTCTCTTCTGTGCTCCAAAGCTTGTACTGCTGTGGTGCTGGTATTCTGAATCACACCACAATGCTAAAACTACCAATCTTGTAACATTTGAGAGCGAGCCTTTGAGATTTTATTTCCACCAGTATATTTTACACACTTCTTTGGTGCAATCAAGAATCACTGAGATCTTTAGGATAATAAACAGAAGCTATAGGCCAGGAAAAAATGAATATTTTCTTTTAAGTCTTCTGGTGCATTGTATTTTAAGAAATCATTAATCATTCACTAGGTGAAGCTGATACCTTACAAACAAACAAAAAAAAAAAGACTGAAAACAGCTGGAAAGAAATTGCTTCAGTCAAACTAATGCTTTTATTTTAAGGAAATCCTTTGGGTGGGGTAAAATTAATAATTAGCTTTAGATGAGATATTTTTGAGGCTTGACTTACTATATTTGAAAGCTTACTCCTTTACTATAAATTATTTCAATTCTTTTAACAAAGTTATGTTTGTCTTAACTCACTTTTTTAAGTGCAAGTGTTTACTGCCATTTGATATTTCTAAGGGTACCTGACATATCTGCTTAGAACTAGCAGGTGTGAGGACAAACATGTAAAATATCCATGCTTCCCCAAGGAAACAAGTATCCATGCTTCCCAGGCAGAAGCATGTCTGTATATGTTGGGTAGTACGAGAGGCACATAGGTAAGAAACATTATGGGAAGATGCAGTTGAGCTGAATATGTAAACTGCAGGAAAACAACAGGGAAGAATAATTTTAGAATGATCCTTCTCCTATCTATCCAGACCATAAACATTCATCTCAACAATTAGAAAGCTGATTTGGAAAACAGGAAGGGAGGCCCGCTTTTTAAAAGTAATATAAATTATCATTAGCTGTGGAGGCCAGTGGGCCTGCAGTACTAGGGACGAAGAGTGTCCTTTGGTGGGACGGTCCCTAGTACCAAAAATCCTCCCCAAGTTAGGGAGACAAAAAGGCTTCCCCCCAGGATGCTCTGTTCTGTTATGTTAATGTACCCAGTTCTCCTTCCCCGGTTGGCCCGCTGGCCTCCCTGTCCCTTTATACCTAATATGCCCCATGCCCTAGAACATTCTCCACTCCCTGTTCCCCCATGGGCCCCTGCACCCTCACCACTCCCTCAGAGTTGCCCCATTGGCTCCCATACCCTAGTCCAGCTTGTGTAGCGCCCCCGTGCCCTCAGATCATTGGTCTCTGAGGCTCCCTCCACTTCCGTATATAATAAACCTGGACCCTCCCACGTTCTTTGTCTTCATCCCTGGACCCCTTCACGCATGTGGCTGCATTAAACTCCTCCCGTGGAACCCCATATGAAGACCCTTCCCGTCTCTTTGTTGTTGACCCATTTTCTGGAGCTATCCGCATGTGTGTGTGTGTATGCGTGTGTGAGTGTGTGGTGGTCCTGCCGAGTGGCTTCACCTTGGAGACTCTTTTGGAAGGTTGAGGCATCTCACCGTCCAGCACCGCAAGCCACCGCAACAATTAGCCACAGCCAGAGACAGAATTTGCTATAAACCGCTTCCCAGAAAAATGAGTTGTTGTAGATTTAGTTAATGACATCCAATCTAGACACTCCAGCCTGGTAGCTAGGACTTAGCCATAGAACTTAGCTGGAGCCATGAAAAGGGAATTGTTGTGAAGCAAATAAGAAGCAGAGATTTCCCTCACACAGAGAGAAGCATAAAGGGGCTGGCAATCATGTTGTGTTGCTGAAGTAGCTCAAAGCAGTCAGTTCTGGCGAACAAATTGAACCCTGAGTCACTGGAATTACTCTGGAAGTCTTTCCAGAGTATTAAAATAGCAGCAAGAAGGAGTCAATATAGTTATTAAACCTGATGATCTCAGGATAAAAATTTAGGAAGGGTAGTGTCTGTTTAGTCTAGAGAAGACTGAGGGGATCTCATTAATGCATGTAAATATCTCAAAGGCAGGTGTCAAGAGGGTGGCACCAGACTCTTCTATGGTGCCCAGTGACAGAATGAGGAGTAATGGCCATAAACTAAAACACAAAAAGTTTCAGCTCAACAGGAACTTCAAGTAAGAACTTCTTTACATTGAAGGTGGCAGAGCACTGGAACAGGCTGTCCAGGGAGGTCATGGAGTCTCCCTCTGGGGAGACATTCCAAAACCACTTGGACATGTTCTGTGTAACCTGCTCTAGGTGACCCTGCCTTGGCATGGGAGTGGGACTGGATGATCTCCAGAGGTCTCTTCCAACCTTAGCAATTCTGTGATTTTGTGAAAGGAAGGTAAGGCAAGGCAAGGCAAGAGGATGAAAGCTGACAAAGGGAAGGGGACACAAAACTGACATAAGGTGCAGCCACTGGCTGGTTTTAAATTTTTCATGCAGAGGGGAATTCAAGTGAAAATAAAAATGAAACCTGAAAGACAATACTTGTTCTAAAAATCATAGATATCTAGTTAAAACTGATGAATTAAATTAGAACAACTTTCTAGTTTTATAAGTAGAATTTAAAGTAAACAAAATTTAGCCAAGATTACTGAAGTTGTTTTGTGGCAAGCAATGATAATGTGCAGAGAAGGACAATTCATAGTACCTGTGAATTCACAGAGAATTCATAGCTTAGTAACCTTTGCTCAATATTTCTGCCATTTACTTTTAAAACATTTTTACTCATTAAGCAAAAATTTGTCCTACTATAAATGATCAAGTAAAACACTAACAAAGGCACATAAATTTAACTATGCTTTCAAAAACAAATCAAAATGGATTATTTTGCAGAATTAAATCCCAATTATTTATGGAACACACAATCTCTTTTATTAGGATTATAGATGTTCAGTTAAAGAAACGCAGACGTCTGCTTGACTTCATGGGTTCTTCCTGAAATAACTGAGTTTATTTGCATGTTAAAGTTACACATTTTCTTCTTGATGACAAGTTTTACAGCATTCTTAGATGACAGTGCTTTTGTCAGGAATTATTCCACTGAGTCAGAAGTTGAGAACTATCAAGCACAGCAGCATAATTAAGGCCAATGGAAATCAAACTAGAGTGGAAAGGAAAGAAATTATGGAAACAAAACAGGTGTATGGGAAAGAGAAGGGGAAAACATGGCCATGAGCCTTTCAGGCTTTCTACCATTTAGTTTAGGCAAAGTCTTCATATGACACAAACAGGGTTACAGAAGAGGAGATTTGGATATTACAATAGAATATGCTCATTCTTCTGGATTCTAATTCCCTTTCATTTGTCAACATGACTGTAATATTTCATGTTTACTCAAGGTTATTTGTGGTTTTATAGATGCTTAGGGTTATTACTGCTAAAATATGCATTATTAGTAATGGTTTGATATACAGTAGTGTCTAGAGGGAATTGAACTCTGTTTGCTCCCAGGCAAGCTGAGAACAAGGTTGCACTTTCAATACTCCATATACCAACCTTAGTTCAAGACACAGAAGCAAAGACCAAGGGAAGTAGAGAGGATTTCCTCTCTAAAGTAGAGAAGAATTAGTCAGTGTTGCAAAATTCCTTCAGAAACTGTGGAACACAAAACCTGAGTATTTAGATCCTTACAACTGTCTGTGAATTCATTATTAGCACTACCCAAGGAGACTTCCTGCAGTCTGATAGATTATGAATTCTTTCTTATTTGTGAACACTACATGTTTGATCCAAGCTAATCAAAGTCTCATGCAGACTGAAAAAAAGGGTTAAATCGATCAGCACACCCATCATCACCCCTAGGAAAATCTGTCTGACAACAATGAAAGGTTTATAAAACTCAGAGACATTAAACAGATTTTTTTTGACAGGCTCATACCCATAAACATACACCTACTGACATCTATAAAAACACTGCCTGTTGGAGTTTTAATAAATGAATAAAGATATTTACACTAAACAACTGTAACTGGAATACCATGAATGAGGGGAACCAACACTAACATATCTAGTTTTATGCATGTTTGAGGTGATTACTTTCATACATTTGCTTATACTTCATTGTTTCTCTTCTTAAACACACACAACAAAATCAAGAAAAAGTTCCTAATGCTGTGTGGGAATTGCCTGTCAGATGATTTATCCTCACAGTAAAGACTACAGTAAAGAAGGTGGGTTTTAGCTATTGAACAGAAATTACCATGATTGCTTATTACTGTGCAGATGTAATAAGAAGTGACTGGATTATTTAGAATCCAGTCCTCTCTTCGAAAAAAATTTTATTGTGCTGGCTTTGGCTGGGGTGGAGTTAACTTTCTTCACTGTCATTGGTGTGGGGCTGTGTTTTGGAGTTTTGTTGAACACAGGGTGATAATATAGAGATATTTTTGGTATTGCTCAGGAGGGCTTACACAGAGCCAAGGTCTTTTCTGCTTTTCATACTGACAAATTGGCAAGGAAGTTGCGGGTGCATGGGAGGTTGGGAAGAGACACAGCCAGGACAGGTGATCCAGACTGCCCAAAGGGATATTCCAGACCATGTGACACCATGCTAAGTATATAAACTCGCGAGGAGGAGGAGTCGGGGGGGAATGTTTGGAATGATGGTGTTTTCTCAAGTCATCATTACTGTGATGGAGTCCTCCTTTCCTGGAGATAGCTGAACACCTGCCTGCCCATGGGAAGCAGTGAATTAATTCCTTCTTTTGCTTCGCTTGTATGAGTGCCTTTTGCTTCCCCCATTAAACTGTCTATATCTCAATCCACGAGTTTTCCAGCTTTTACTGCTCCAATTCTCTCCCTGATCCTGCTGGTGGGGGAGTGAGTGAGCAGCTCTGTGGGACTTGGCTGCTGGCTGGGGTTAAACCACAATAGTTACAAAACATCATTAGTTCCTACACCCACAGTCAGGTGTGCATGTCACAGTGCATGAAACGAGAACTGTTCCAGTGAGTGTTCAGATCACGTTAGTGATGTAGTTGAAAAGCCTGGAAAATTTACTCTGACTAATTAATGAGGTACTAGTTATGCAAATGTGACAGGCTGAAATTGAGGAATAAAGACTGTTTCAATCCAGGGAAGTTTTCTCAGAATTGCATTCCAAAAGCTCTCCAGAGGACACGGAGTCCTTGTCCAGCACAAATAAACTCCAGTGCATGAGCTGAGAAGTCAATGAACATGCTTTCCCTTCTATGCACTCAGAAGCAGTAAGGAATATCTCCTCCAAGAAGTTCAGCACTTTTTCGTGCAGTCCTGTAGGACCCAGATCCCTCTAAATGTTCAGTCACCTGGAAGCATGAAGTGTTCCGGGGAAGTACAGCTTAACTGCACATGGCAGCAATTAATTGTCATCATTTAACCATAATGGTACTTACCTATTTCACAGTAATGTTGTGAGGACTAACCAAATACTGTATTTCTAAAATTATTTATCATGTGCAGAACAAATGATGTTATTTCAAAAATACAAAGCCTAAACACCTAAACAGGTGTGTTAATACTTGTTAATGAATAGATAATTATAAATAATAATATATAATAAATGCTTGTGTTGGTAAGAACTAATAACTATACTTATATAAGTAGTAGAGGATTTTTTTTTTTTACAAAAAAAATAATTAAAATACTTAAAAACTCTAGGGTTGGATTCGTCTGACAAACCATAGACACCTACAGTGTTAATACTTTATCTGACCTGTTGTCCAGCCTTCCCTTTCCATCAGGGGAGACAAATGGACCTTTGTGAGCTGTGATTCATCCCATCCTAAAGCAGATGTGTGTACAACAAATAATGTGTTCTTCTTTGAAGATTCTCTTTCTCTTCTTTGACTGAAGAGACTAAAAGAGACTGGCAGGGCAAAGAAATCTCTGCTGCTCATAGGCAGACGAAGTTGATCAGTTACACAATCAGTCACACAGGAAGTCAGTTTACACATAATCACCACTTAAGAACCACAATTCCTCTTACAAAATTAATTAATCTAGCTGAAGGATATCTGTGAGGTTAGCCAATATACCAAAATTAATTTTGTAAATTTAAAGGTGCTTAAGCTAATTTGAATGACTGAAAAGATGGTAAACAATCATCTTACACTCTATGCCAAGTATGGGGGTTTGCATTATTAGCTGAGGGAAATTATTCAATACTTAAAATGTAAACTGAAGGATTGTGGAGCAAAGAAACACCAGTCAAAGTCAGCAGAGATGAAGTTGCCTGAACACATTTCTCTTTTGCACTGAATGAAATTACCTAAAGTTATTTCCAGGACAATGTTTCTGTCTGTATGAAGACATGCCTATTCTTGTTTTCCTGTTTGTTTTCAGATGCTCAGCTATTCTGCCTGTTCAGTGGTGCAAATTAAATTGTTAATTACATAGGCAGATGGGTTCGATATTTTTCCATTAGTAGAGATATATAAGTTATTACAATAAAAAAGTTTTATGAATGACTCAATATTTGAAAGTTGCCAGAAGTTGATAACTTGCTTATGTTACACAAATTCTGGAATAACGATTAGTTTTGCCTAAAACCAATTGCTTAGAGATTGCTACTAATTCCTAAGTGTCACAGGTGGGAGTGGGAGCTTCAGACAAAGTTTATTAGAGAAGCCCTTCTGCTGAGTCACGAGGTGCAGAAATGACCCCTGGCTTTCTAAACTCCTTCTCAATCTTAGCCCCAGACTTTATCAAACTTTAAGTAACTTTGTCCCACAGGATTAATGATGGCAAACCAGATTTATTTTGATAAAATGAATTCTTTATTATGCCATATGACACGGCAAAAATCTTAATCAGAATTACTTGCTGTACAGTATAAAAGCTAAAACTATTGGTTGTGTATGGTATTGGTTATGATAGTGCACTGTATCAGAGCAATTATATCAAAGCAATTATGTTAAAGCTAGCAAAAAGAAGCAATTATTAAGTAGAGATTGATGTAACTCATCATACCAGTGCTCATGGGCAGATCTCTTTCACTCAGCCTCGAGTACCCTTGCGAGACAACCTCTACCCACTCCAAGGAGGAATATGTTACCTCACCATATGAGAGTGGACTGGACTTTTAGAGCATAAAGTAGTTGACTGCCAGCTACATGTCTCCAGCTGCATCACTATCAGGGTGTTAATTTGGGGTTGGTGAGCAGACTGGTTTTAGCATAGTTCAACACCAAAACTAGCACATGACGTCCCCTCTCAACCTACTACTGACAGCCTTGCGAATAGGGCATTGTCCAAGTGGCTTGCCCACATTCCAGGGCAGAGCATCCTGCTAAAATAAGTAGTATTTTTATAGGCTGGAATTGACCATATCACTCTTAAAGAAGATACCTTTGCTGTTGGCTGTTATACTTTCTTAACATTTATAAGTGGGAAAAATAAAGTTGTTATCCAGTGTGCAACCCGAAGATCATGATGTGTTACATAACACAATGAACATTCACAGATTTAGGAGCCAGTATCTTTGAAGGGTAGAGACTTTATTGCCTGAGAGAACTTTAAATTTTAAAAGATCCTTGTCTTCCATCTCTGCTAAAGTGATAATGAGAAAGTAACTAATATCAGAAATTCCTCCAAAAGCCTTCACTTTTGAGAATCCTCAAAAGAATTCCACTTAAAAATGGATGTGTGGATGTTTTGTTAACATTAACAATGCCAAGCTATACATGGGAATGTAGCAAGTGTGTATGAAGAAGAGCAGTGAGAATTGGCGTTGGCTTGAAATTCCCAGAAGATGGCCCAGGCAGGTTCTTGCACTGATGATGAGAGCCCAGCAGTCTAAAGTGCACTGAGGTAAGCACTTGCAACTCAGTTTAAAAATAACTCAGGTAATAAGGTGTGAGTGGTCTTGAAGGAAAGCAAGTCTGTGCAGTAAATTAGCACAGGAGAAACTAATGAAGTACCACAAACAGTAAAATGTAATCATTGGAACAGAGCACAGGAAAGAATGAATACAAAATTGATTTAAGAGCTGCAGAGTTTACCTGAACTGCTAGCAGAAAGGAACGGACATTTGTCAAATTAAAAGATTTCAGCTGTAAGGTTAAGTAATTTCAAGTTTATTTAAGGAGAAGACCAAAAGCTTTGCTAGTTGGCTAATGGAGCAGTAAGTTTAGCTGCTGAATAAAACAAGTAATTCTGGTCAGGGACAGCATCAAGAACAATACACAGATTGTTGCATGTATTTAATATTTATTCTGTTTCTGATAATATCAATTTAAATCTCTGATTGATTTAAATTTCATCCTGTGTTGAATGACTTCACCCTCCTTGATCTATTTTAAAATAGATTTATTTTAAATAAGGCATTATTTTGCATAGTAAATCATTGGAGCTTTTCTTCGGAGTAAAAGCATGGCCCTGTTTAAAGGGAAGTATTTTTCCTCTTGATACTTACATGTTATCTTTCTTGGCATTGCTGGGATATGCCTGTTCAGTGATAAGAGGATGGAGTAATAGCTCCTAAAAAATGCATTGGGTAGGTCAACAGTCAGTTCTAATTGCATATCTTTTATTCATCTCAGAGGACTTTGGGGATTTGGAATAATGCAGCTAAAATTAAAATTTGAAAATTCTTATTAATCTCTTTCACCAATCTAGTAACAGTGAAAGTAACATCCAGCCTAGCATTATACTGTTTACCAAACTCAGTTTTTGTTACCAGTGAGTAATTAATACCCATTTCTATTACAGTTTCAGCAGAAAATACCAGCAACTTGCTTTCCTATGCAGTTGGTGGATGTAAAACTAGCCCTTACTCTGAAAAAAGAATTGCTCATATGTGTAAGTTGCTCTACAGAACTACCTCCCAGCTATGCTTTTTTTACTTCCTACCACATTGTAAAAGGCAAGAAAATAAATAGGGTCTGAAAGTGGGTAGTGTTCAGAGATACCGAAAACAGCTTTCTTAACATAGCCCTGATTCCATACTCTCTTAAACTGTTTTCACACAATGTGAACCAAACTGTGTGTCTTCTTCTGATCTGTCTGTTCCATGCAGCAAGCTCAAAGGAAGTGAGATCTGGCTGGTTTCAGCTGGACCGTTTCCACAAGAAAAGCAGAATATCCCTGGAGGGAATAAAGCTGTGTTAATACGCTCTTATTTCACTTGCCAAAGGAAACAGCAGAGAGTTGTCTAGAGAATTTCTAGGTTTAATCTTTTGTCACCTGCTATTGCAAGAGTGACATTATACCAGCTCTCAGAGTATATGAAAGAAAGACAGGCTTCAGAAAACTAGGTTGTAAAGGAACCACAACTGCTTCTGAAGTGCACTGCTTCACATTGACCAAAGGGAAATATTCAACAGAGGATCCAGCCAGTACCACTGTCACTTGCAGGAGTGACTTTATCTCCATGAAACAGAGTTTATGGTACAGATTTTGTCTCATGCTAAATGCAGTCAAACTTGGGGTTCAAAACTTGCATCTTGTACAAAATTTGCAACAGACAAATAATGATACTGGCAACATTCATTAATTTTAACCCTTGTTATGATTTATTACTCACAAAGCTTGGATCCATATAAAAACTAAAGATATTATTGTAACTTACCACTTCCATAGAGACTGTTGTATGGCAGATGTCAGCAAAATCATGAATGGTGCTGGCAACATGAGCAGGACATCATTATTCAGCAATCACACTACCAGAACAGAGGACAGTTAAATGCAAATCAGTGGTATCTTTCACCCTGTGCACAGTTAAATTGTGGAGAACCTTGAAAAAAGCATTATCGACATTGAAACAGAAATGAATTCAAAAAAGAATTTACAGTGCTGTGAATAGTTATTAAACATGTTAGGCTCCATGCAGCCTCTTGCTTGTCAAATTCCTGTGCCACTGAAAACTATGAAGGTGTTCCTGGAGGAAGTTTGCCTAGAAATGACGCCCTATCTATCATACTTTTTCCTAATTATTTCCCTCTGTTCTACTACATAAGGTCCAGGGGAGCCATTTAGATTTTAAGTTCCAAAATGGACTAATACATGAGATCAAAATTTTATAAATTTGGAAATATAATGTGTCAGAAATGACAGTAACTAACAGTCAGTTGATTGTGAAGCACTACTTCTGTAGGAAGAGAATCGAGCCTATTTGAAAAGAATGACAAATGTTGGGACCTGCACATGCTGGCTTTTTCATGTGTATCACAATACACCAGCTGAAAAAAGTGACTATACAGTTGTCATAAAATCATATCTTTCAACATAAGTATGGAAAATCAGGAAAACATATTATAAAAGAAGTTTTTGTAACAGCTGGCTCTTCTGCTGAAGTAAATTTTTCAACTCCCACAACAGACATACTGGGTTGCAACTCATATTTCAGCATACCGTCTTTTTTTTTTTTTTTTTTTTTTTTTGTACTGTATCTTGAAATAATGAAATCTGTTTTTTCAGTCAGTGGTATAACATCAGGGAAATATCAGCAGGAGCATTGGTAAAGACAGTAGTTCAGACAGATGTCATTAGCGTTCAGTTGTTTCAGATATTCTGACACAACAAAGCAGTATAGTCCCTTTGGTCTGAACCACAGATCTGAACCAGGCAGACATGGTTCTATCCAACACTGCTAATTCCATGAGCCAAACCACCTTGGAAGGGTCCGTGGTCCACTTCAGCTGCAGCATTTCACTGGCAGAATGATTAAGACCAAATGACTCCTTGTCCTTTTATAGCAGTTTTTGCCACTACTCCAGGGGTATATGAATACGGTTGCTTGAGCGAGTTTGCCAAGGGAATGATAAAATTATGAAAGTTGTTACTTTAGTTTCTCATGTACAAATGAGCAGGAATGACAAATAGCAGATCCTTTAAGAGTTCCCCCGAAAATGAAATATGTACCAGTACTGCCTGTTTCTTCTGTCTCTAGTAGTAGAAAAATAAATCCTCTATTTTTGAGACTTTCTACTCATAAAAAATTTTTCTCATTTCTTTGAAATGCTCCAGCTTTATTTTATTGTTACATTTGAAATTAATTTTCAGAACAGTTTTCTAAAAGTTCTTTTTTTAATAAAAGTCTAAATTTACAACTAGCAGAGAAACAGCACTCAGAAGTAAGAAGCTATATCATACACGTTATCTCCTGTCTACTGTGAGTTCACAGTATGGAAGTTGTGGACACTACAGAATTTTGTTGGCAATGTCACTTTCCTGCAATGAGAAGTGTGTAGAAGAATGCACAAAACTAAGGGAAAGAGTATCTGTAACATATGGCTTTCCTTTAGTGTTTTAAAAAAAACCACTCTGGTCTGAACAGTTGATAATCAGACAAAAAATTAAGTTTGAAGTGAAATAAAAATACCTGCATACAGGCATTATTCCATAAAGGACATAAGTAAACACAAAAATTAACCTGGTCTCGCAAGGTCTCATACATGTGCTGCAAATGATGTATCAGAGTATTTTAATAACAAATGATCTACAGTTTAAATGAGGCTGGGCATTTGATACTCACTTTGACTAGACAAAGTCAAAACTGGTAGCCAGGTTCTTAGAAATACCAGTGGATCTGAAGTAATCCTTTGACTCATCGTGATGGGAGAGGAGTGTTTTCAGATCTCCCTTCTAATGGAGAAAATATTCCTGAGAAAGTGTTTCTGGCTGATGGAAAGAATGACTACTGAAAAGAGGCTGAGTGAGTAGTTTAATGACTGAACAATTAGGGGTCTATTACAGCCAGTAAGGCACCTTGCTGTTCTGAGGTGCTTCTCACTGATGCTTTTAAATTGATCTTACTGATGGTTTTAATTATTTTTTTAATTATTGTTTTTAATTAAGTGCTGGCTTAAGTGCTGCCCATCAGAAGGACTGCACTCCTGAGTGGCAATCCTGGATTAAAAATGAGCGATTCCTGAAAGCCTGCTGCGTAACAGCAGTTGTTGATAGTTTCAAAGGAAAATGAATTCATAGTTTTGCGTTTATTCAACTAAATTATATTTAAATTTGATTGTTTTAAACAATAAAAAGGAAAATGTCTATGAAAATAAGTATTTTTGTTTATGACACATTTGAAATACAGCATTACAGAGCTGGAAGGGATATCATGAGTTCATCTAACCATTCCAGACTACCTCAGGAAAAGCAGCACCACACCTCTGCTATTTCTGATGGATCCTTGTCCAGGCAGCTCATTGATGACCTGCAACAGACACCAATGTATCTCTTCCACTGCTTCACCAAAGCCTTCCTAATGGCTACCCTAAATATCCTTCCTGTTTTTCAAGTCCATTACTTCTACACATGTCCAATTCATCCAAGCAGAACAGAGTGTGTCATCTTTGTCTTTGTGAGCAGCCTTTTACATATCTGAAGACTATCACAATGCTTATTCCCTTCCACTGTAGCTATCTCATTCTGTGTTTTCTTGCTGGGCCATGACTTCCAAACCCCACCCTTGCTATTCTCCGTTGGATTCTCTCTGATCAGTGTATGTTTTTGCCAACAGTCACTCAAGCAGATTTCTATGCCAGTGAGTGCTGCTTAGAGAGGTTGCTGTGGGTGTTGCAACTCTGCAATATGGTAAATGTTCAGCTCAGCTTCATTTAAATATGGATTACCAGCACCCAAAAGACGAAACTCTATGAGACCTCTCTGAAGTAAATGCTAAAAATGTGCATAACTGGACACAGCTGTATGCAACAAGTGATGTGGGATGAACAGCTGGTGGGACGTCACATGATGCTGGTGGCATGACACACAATGCCACATTTTGCATGCTCCACAATTTCTCCTCCTGGCAGGCTCCACTGCAATGTCGGCAGCTGCCCACCCTGGCAAGGAGTCAGAGGCAACAGAAAATGCAAATTTCCAAAGCAAGTATTTGTCAGAAATAGCTGTTTCATAGGAGAAAAGGAAATAATGAGGAGGGTGGACTAAATTTTTGCACTGTTGAACCGAGGACCTAAAAAGTCAGCACAGGACGGTAACAAAGATACTCCAGAGTATTTTTGAAAACAGGCTGAGTGCAGCTCGGTTAAAACAGGCTCGCTCACGCCCATCGATTGGCCTTTACAGTGACTTCTTTACGTGAGTGACTTGAGACTTGAGCCATGGGAGCAGTCTAAGTGAGGACACGTTATCTGCTTAGTGACACGTTTGGGGTTACATCCATTGCGGAGGGGCGGCTTCCGAACCGCCCTGCGAACTGGCTCGGGGAAGTTTGCAAGCGCCGCTTTCTCCCGGAGGCAGCCCCCGGCAGAGGCGCAC
>VZTI01001772.1:257815-304343 GCA_013397865.1 Struthidea cinerea | reverse complement strand
GTTCGCGGCGGCTGCCCCGGCGGGGGGCGCGGGGCTCGGCTGCGGCCGCAGCAGCCCCGGCCGAAGTTCGAGCGCAGGGCGGGAGGGGACGGACTGGCCAGCGGCGCGACCCCTCGGGCTGCTGTCGGGGCGCTCCCGGAGTCGCCGCTGAAGCCGGCGTTCCGTGTCGTGTCGTCCCGGTTGGTTTCCCCTAGCCCGACCCAGCGGCTGGAGATGAGCGCTGAAGCGGAGGGGCCGTCGCGGGCGGATGGTGCCGGCGCGGGCAGCGCGAGGTGACGCCACCTCAGGTACCGTGGCTCCTTCAGCATCCTCGCGGGTGCGGGCGGCGCTGGGCTGTGCTACGCCCGCCTGACCTCCGCCCAGCTGGAGGCACCGCCCGGAGGCAGCGGGGACGGTGCGGGGTCCCTGGGGCGGTAGCACTCCCAGCCTGGCCCGGCCGCCCCGCAGGCGGGGCAGTCTTCTCTGCAGCCGTGTTGTGGTTTTGATCCAGGAGAGTGTGGGCTGCTGCTGGCAGCTACAGGATGAAGTCGCCTCCCTGCTGCATGTCTCTTTCTTCTCAAGCATCCTTGGAGGAACCAGGGAGTAGCACATCCCTGGGCTCGTTGGACTCCAGTGTTTTCTCCAGTGAGGAAGAGCAGGGGCCCCTGATCCAGAGGGTCATTCCCTCTCTGGACTGCTTTACTATCAATGTCGGAGGCAGCCGCTTTGTGATGTCCCAGCAAACTTTGTCTTGCTACCCTGACACCCGTCTTGGCAAACTGGCAGTAGTGGTCTCTGCTGCCCGGGATGTGGCTTCTGGCCTCCTTGAGCTTTGTGATGATGCCAACCTTGTGGAGAATGAGTATTTCTTTGACCGGAGTTCACAGGCGTTTCACTACATCCTGAATTACTACCAGACAGGGAGGCTGCATGTGATGGAGCAGCTTTGTGCACTCTCTTTCCTGCAAGAGATCCAGTACTGGGGTTTGGATGAGCTCAGCATTGATTCCTGCTGCAGAGACCGGTGAGTTGTGGGAAGATGAGGCTTCTAGGATTGTGGGCTTTGTGAGTTCAGCATTGACTTGCATTCAGGAATGCTCAGGTGAGAGATCCAGCAGGGGGGATAGGTGAGGTAGCAGGGCATTTGGAAAAGTTGTGTGAGTTGAGCCCCAAGTGCTGCTGTAGCGGTGGATGGGTGTCAGGAATGGGAGAAGATATGTTGGGTGAGGTCACGGTTAACATTTGCTGTGGGAAAGGTTGTTGGTGAGGGCAAGATAGTGAGACAGGAACAGGGTCTGGGATGTCCTGTAGTGGCTTCAGACTGTCCCTGGAAGCTCAAAATGTTTAAAAGGACAATGCCAGAGATGAAAAAGGTTGTGAAAGGAGAGATGTCCCTTCAGTCATTCAGTTTGAGGTTATAATAGAGGGATTAGATGTGGAGTCAGGCATGATGCTGGGAGTGTTAGCATCCTGCCCACCTGCACTTTAGTTTTGAAGGATTTCCAAATCCAAGCTGGAGAGGCAGAAGGGGGGGTTGGTCACCTGCCAGGCTGAGTGTGGGTGGCATGGCTCCAGGAGGAGCCATGAAAGGAAGCATCGCACGTGGATGTAGCAGCTTACAGGGAGGGGGCAGCAGCAGCGGGAACATGGCTCGCTGGAGACAAATTATAGCAGGCACTTTAGGAATGAGGTGGGTTTTGACTGAACCACCCCCAGGATGTTTCTGTTAATTCTATTTGCAGTTGATTTTTTCCACCATATTTAATGTTACTGGTTTGGGTTTTTTAGTATTGATGAAATGAATTTTCTGAAGAATGTAACTGATATTTATCTATAGCAGTTATGTTAAAATTATTAGAAAGAAACAAAGAAGTAATCCCATCCCAAAAGGATGGGGGATAGGAGTTGTCCTACCTATGGTTCAGTTCTTCAGCTGAGAAAGTTGGAGCCTAGTTTTTATCTCTTCCTTCTCTGGTAGGTGTAACTGAAAGCTCCTACTACTTTGGTGATACACAGAGCTATAGACCTCTTTGGCATATGCAGGACTAACTCTGTTGAAGGCAAAATTGCATAAACCCATTGTCTAAGGCTTGAGCTTTTCAGCAGTCAAAAAAAAATGGGAAAGAAAGATTTTTTTTTGTGTGTGTACTTTGAGTATGTTTGTGTTTCACAAAATTCCACTGTAAATATACTCTTGCTCTGACATAACACTCTATATATTTACAGTCTGTAAGTTCTACTCAGTACAAATGCTTGTCCACTTTGTGTGACAGCCCACATATCTAAACAAAGAAAGATACCTTGTCATCTTAGTGTGTATTGATCAGAAGTTCACCCATTAACTGGATGGCTTTTATTATGCCTTCAATTTTACTATTGCAGATATGGTTCAGTGTAATAAAAATGCAATATATTTAATCAAATTGAGAACTGTTTAAAAACAGAGGATCTGGTTGTGCCAGGATTGCTTCCAAGAATTCATGTTAGTCGTGCAGCAGATCCTGCTGTGGTCAACATGATCCATATAAATAAATCGCTATCAGTAAAATTACTCTGCATATAGAATGTGTCACTGATGAGAAATAGGGGAATAGAAGTATATCAGGTCAGTGGAAACATGCTGCAGGGGCTGAATTAATAAAAGCTGTATGCTTGATATTAGGGTTTTCTGAGCTCACGTAAGGTAAATTTTAATGTGTATTCATATGACTTGCATAGTAAATGGTAAGACAAGCATCTACATAAGGGTGTTAAAAATCTCTTGGGGGGTGTTCCTGGGCAGGTACTTCAGGAGAAAGGAGCTGAGTGAAGCCTTAGACATCAAGAAAGATGCAGAAGAACTGGATGCCCAAGATGAAGAAGAGGATTTTTCTGGTAGCCTCTGTCCCAATGTCAGACAGAAACTTTGGGAAGTTTTGGAAAAGCCTGGCTCCTCTGCAGCAGCCAGGACTTTCGGCACATTGTCCATGGTTTTTGTTGTTGTGTCCATTGCCAACATGGCCTTGATTTCGGTAGAGCTCAGCTGGCTGGCCCCACCACTGCTGGATGCCCTAGAGTACCTGTGCATTGCGTGGTTCACAGCAGAGTTTGTCCTGAGGCTCCTGTGTGCACGAGATCGGTGTCGCTTCCTAAGGAGTGTGGCAAACATCATAGACCTCCTTGCTATTTTGCCTTTCTACATCACCCTGCTGGTGGAGAGCCTGTGTGGTGGTGAGAGCTCCCAGGAACTGGAGAATGTGGGGCGCATTGTCCAAGTGCTGAGACTGCTCAGAGCCCTGCGGATGCTGAAGCTGGGAAGACATTCAACAGGTACATTTGGCCATGGCTATGGTACTTCTCAGTTTCACTGCCTGCAGCAGTTGTCCCTGGGCACAGTCCTCCATTTTGTGTGCATTTCTGCCAAAGCTTTTTTACACAATCTGTTAGCAGTAATGGCTTGTGAAAATCTTACTTTTGAACGTTATAATTGAGTGACAAGGGCCTTGTCCGAAAAATTTTAGCTCTTCATAAAGCCTTTTATATTGTGTGCATTGAACATTTACAAAAACAGACCTCAAAGTTGCATTTTGTAAATCATCTACCAGTCATTCATAGTGTGATAAATTTTAAAACATATTTGAGTTGATTTTATTAGGGAAGAAGCAAAGATCATCAGCCCACACTTTTTGTATTATCCAAGTCCCACTAATGACAGCTGTCACAATTTGGCTTGTATAAAAGTATATGCAAAGAAATATGTCATGGTTTTGTCCACGTCATAGATCCTGAAAACAACCACAGTGAAGAATGTTTCAAGGAAACTGTTTAAAACTGAATCTTTGCAGGTGATGGGTTGAGGGGCTCTCTGGCCCCATTGAACCCACCGGTATTCCCGTGGTATGTGGAACCCATCGGGGGGCTGCTTAGGCAGTGGGACCTAGGTGCAACACAGAGCAGCAGTGCCAGGTTCAGCCAGCATTCACCAATTGGTGTGAGGCCCTGAGTGTCCAGGCACTCCCGACAGATGCAGGAACAGCAAGCAGGGGTGGGGTGTAAGGTGAAATGCATTTCTGTTAACCATCTTGTTCACTCTCTTTGGTGAAAGGAAGGCATAAAAGTTAACATTTTCCAGTGGGAATTTATCAAAGGGAGCTGGAAATGATTGGAACGTGTTGAATTTCCTCTTGTGTTTCCCCTGATTTTATTACTACTTCATGGCATGTGCAAGCCTGGCTATATGAAAGAATAAAAGCTGCCTTGGCATTTTCAAAGTGTTTTGATTATGTTCCCACTTAAATCAGTGCAGAATATGGTGCTGAATTTGAGAGAAGTGTTCAGCCAACACTCGGAGCTTTGAAAAATTAGATCATCATAGTAAGTCATGGTCTCTGTCCTGCAATATTAGCCTGTTCTGAAGACAGTAATGATTGTTCTTAAAATGCACCCAGTGTGTCCTTCCAGGATTTCCAGCCATGAAGCAGGAATGGTTTGATGCCTGTCCATATTTTTGGAGAGCCCTCTCTGTGAACTGGCCCCAATTCAGCAGGAGATACAGTGTGCTCACAGCAGCAGAATGTGTCTTATTTTTGTTCCCACTGAAGGGTAGCAAACCTGCCTGCCAGTAGCAGGGAGTAGCTTTGATGCTACTCATAATAAGCATAACCAGGAGTGGTTTGGGAAGTATCTTAATCTTACTCTCTACCCTAGATTATTCCTCTACTGATGTATAACAGTCCCTTAGAAAGCAGTTGAGAGGAAACTTAGAATGATTCAGTCTGGCAATGTGTTAGTTTTGCTTCATTATAAGTTTTGCAGGGTTTGGTAAAGGTTTTTTGCAAGAAAGGCTTTTACCCGCTTTTGATGGTAGTTGTAATGTGAATGCAATCCTCTCTAACTGTGTTTTGAAAATAAGGAAAAGATTTGAGCTCATCAGGGCACTTTTGTGCTGACTAATAAAATGGTCATCCAAAAGTATGTTGTTTCTAGTTAAAAAGTTTCCATTTTATTGCATTTTACTGTTACAGAATGTGTTCATTCTGCCACTCAGTTTTGTGGCTCTTTCTATCAACTTGAAATCAGATGTTTCAGATATTTATATAACTGCTAACTTCAGGTACACATACTTCAAGGATGGTCCAAACACTTAGGTCTATTTATTCTTAAATTAATTATTCAGTATTTACCACAGTTTATGTCACAATATTGAGTGACATGAAATTTAATAATATCATGTTAGGTCGTAGTGAATTTATTATATAAAAAAAGTAGTATCCTGATCTGGAGGTGTGCTGTCTTCTTTTTCCTGGAATCAAAATGCCGGTTTCAAGGTACAAGAAGCAATATATGTATCAATTTAAACCACTCGGAGCAGTGTTACCATCGTGTTGCTTCTTTGCTAGGTCAGTTGCTGCCCACTTAGGTCCAGAATGGTAAATCAAATTTGTATGATTTAAATGTAGAAACTCACTGCTTTGATCTTCTGTCTGAAGAAGTTTGTTAATGTGCTTCTTGATACATCCTTCACCACAGCTCCTAATGCAAAATGAGCACCATATGTATCATACAGAGAAACCATCCTCCTTGCACATACCTAGGCAGTCCTGATAAACCTCAGTGTTCAGGGGTGGCTCTTCAAACTCCTCTGCTCTCTTGCCTGGGATCTGACAGCTGCCTTCCAGTGAAGCTTCTCTCCAACTCCTACACTCTCAGACCAGACAAAGCTTCAGGCACTGCTCAGTTGTTTCATGTGGCAAGATGAATGCAAGAGCAGAAGATCTGTGTCTGAGCAGCTTCTCTTTCACCATGCAGGGGTGTTCACAGCACAAGGAGAGCATCTCTGTGGTACTGTGCAGAGCCATAGCAAGGCTGTGATCACAACAGCAGCCTGGCCCTGCTGTCAGGGGCAGAAATGAGTGAGGTGAAAAAACATCAGTTCTTGTCTTCACTTTCAAGAAATAGCAACTTAACCCTTCCTGTGGGACAAGGACAAGAATGAAAAAAAGAAATAAAAAAAATTAATTTCTGCCCCTCTGGAAGCTGAAGCCAGCTCACTGGAGGGATGTGATGCCTAGAAACACTCAGGCTAGACTGATGTGAGTGTGTAGTTACTTATACAAAGTACTATACGTCATTGAGGAACCACTGAGAAATCACTAGTACCTCCATCCATAAAATGTGTAGCTAGAGGGCAAGACTACTTTTCTGATATAGCAAAATTGTGGATTTTAGTAGCTTCAAGAATAGATGAGAACTGGAGCTGCATTTTTCATGTTCTCAGATGCTCCTCAGCTGATGCCTTCCTCCTAGGGCCATGTTTTCTGTGAAGCCTTGCTGGTCCCCTCTGGGAAGCACATACAGAGGGACTTCTTGAGGAGAAGTAGGGTGTGAGCATCTTACTTGTGATGGCAATCAGCGTGTATTTGAGAAAAGACCATAGCCTGTGGTCTTCAGGCTGTCATGCCCCTGGAGTCATGAAAAGTTGAAACTTCAGCACTTTTTCTGTCAAAACTCTAGGGTTATTTAAATGTGGTGTAAATCGAAGCTCCTGAATATCAGCTTGTATTGCCAAGTCACTTTGGATGAAAGAGAGATAGAACTTGACCTGCATGGCAGAAGTGTTTCCCCTTCCTCTTTCCAGGGCTGGGGCTCCTTGCCAGCCTCACACCAACTCTGTTACAGTACCTTAGCACCTTCCAAGCATGAGTAACCAAGCTGTCACAACTCCTGGCAAGGAGTTCTCATGAGAAGCTGTAAGACTTGCTGAGGTGCCTGTGCTGGAGCAGCCCTAGTTTGGCCATGTGCCAGTGCTCAGAGACATTTTAAAAAGGTACAAAGTAATATGGTAGTATACTTTATACATGTCATTACACCAACTAATTCTGCTTGGAATGAGCTGTGGAGTCCAGTAACTCGTGCAAACACGAGTTTAGTGGGAAGTATACCCATGAAGGGTAATTCATAAGCACTGTTTTTCTCATTTATTAGAGAAAACATCTCACATTTTTAAAGAACAGTGCTAAAAACTAATCCAAAGTGATTCAAAAGATAATTTCAGTCTCCTGTGTGTCTCAGCTGAATTGATACCCTGTTATCTTCCTTCTTTATGTATGCAACATTTATCCATTGCACTATTTTTGGATTTACTTTCCTGCTTGCTTTGTGGGGCAGTCTAGCCTTGAAGCAGCAGCTCTAACAGGAATGTAGGGGGTTACAGAGAGTGGTCCTGAACTCCCTATGCAGCTCATGGGCAAAAGGACTGATGCAGTACACCTGTCAATTAACAGGATTCCATGCATGTATTGAGAGGCTTTGCTATCTTGAGTTTGGCACAAGTGCAGCTGTTACTGGAAAACCATATTTGTTTTGATGTCTACAGATACAAGATAATGATAGGGTTTTGGGGAGGAAAGAGGTGTTGAAGGGAATCTGTGACAACTATAAAAGGATTGAAAACAGTCCTTAAAGAAAAAGTTATTGAGTGCACTGTACTGGGGTCTAAGCATTCACATGGTAACACAAATTTGGTAACTAAAGGCTCCTTGGTCCAAGAGAAAAATAGGACAGTGGCTGGAAAACAGAGGCTTGGTGCATTCAGGCTCCAAGTATAAAGCAGGTGCTTTTAGTGTGTTTTTAAGTAGTTTAGAATACTGCTAGATCTTCTCTTAATTAATAAATCAAGATAGTTTAGTTTGTCTAAATTATATGTGTACATAGTTCACATCATAAGTAATGAGGAGAATTTCTATGCTGTGTATTAAGAGAATAAGAGATGATGTCAGAGGTTCAGTCTGACATTTTGATCTATTTCTTTAAATCGCTTTTTCCCAGTAGTGTTTAGAGCAGCACCTCTTTTTAGCCTACCAGGGTCTGTGCCTCATTAAACCAGCAGAAGTCCTGGTGGGAGATGTGGTGGTCGGAGGCCATCATGAGCATAGTGACCATGAAATGAGAGAGTTTTCAGTTTGTGAAGTGAGGAAAGAGGTCAACAAAACCTCCCACTTGGATTTCCAGAGGGCAAGATTTGGCCTGTTCAGGACACTGCCTTTGGAAACAGCCCTTAAAACCAGAGGGATCCAGAATGGCAGGATACTTTTAGAAAGAAATCTTGAAGTCTCAGGAGCAGGCTGTCCCTATGTGCCTAAAGACAAGCCAGGGAGGAAGAAGGGCAGCCTGGATGAACAGGGAGCTTCTGCCAGAACTCAAAGAAGAAAAGAGAGTTTATGACCTTTGGAAGAAGGAGAGGAACTCGGGAAGAGGACAAGGATTTCATTAGGTCATGTAGAGAGAAAATCGGAAAAGCAAAAGCTCAGCTAGAACTCAATCTGGCCACCACTGTGGAAGGTAATAAAAAGTGGCTTTATAAGTACATTACCAACAAAAGGAGGGCCAAGGAAAATCTCTGTCCTTTATTGGATGTGGGAGGGAACATTATCATCAAGGATGAGGAGAAGGCTGGGGTACTTAATACCTTCCTTTCCTCATTGTTTAACAGAGAGACGGTATCCTCATGGCAACCAGCCCCCTGAGCTGGTAGACAGGGACAGGAAGCAGAACAGCCCCCCTGCAATCCAAGAGGATGTAGTTAGTCACCTGCTGTGCCACTGAAACTCTCACGGGTCTTTGGGGCCACGTGGGGTTCCTCCTAGGGTGGTGAGGGAGCTGGTGGAAAAGCATGTCAAGCTGCTCACCATCATTTATTACCAGCCTTCATTAACCAGGGAGGTCGCAACTGGAAGTTGGCAAATGTAATGCCCATCTAGAAGAAGGATCAGAAGGAGAATCCAGGGAACTACAGCCCTCACCGTGGTGCTGGGGAAGATTATGGGACAGATCATTTTGAGTGTGATCACACAGCATGTACAGGACAGCCAGGGGATCAGGCCCAGCCACTGCAGGTTTAGGAAAGGACAGTTCAGCCAAGGCTTGAGCATCCTGATATTTTATGACCACATGGCCAGCCTAGTGGATGAGGGAAAGGTTTTGAATGTTGTCTACCTGGACTTCGGTAAAGTCCCTGACATAGTCTCCCACAGCATTCCCCTAGAGAAACTGGCAGCAGCCTGTGGCCTGAACAGATGCCCTCTTTGCTGGGGATAAAACTGGCTGGAGGACTGGCCCCAGGGAGTGTTAGTGACTGGTGCCACATCCAGTTGGTGGCCAGTCACTAGTGGGGTCCCCAAGGCTCAGTATTGGAGCCAGCCCTGTTTAATATCTTTATTGATTATCTGGATCCCCTCAAATCAGGGAATTGAGTTGTGCCTTCAGTCAGTTTGTAGATGACACCAAGTTGGGTGGAAGAGTTGATCTGCTGGAGGATAGGAGGGTTCTGCAAAGGGATCTGGACGCGCTGGATAGATGGGCTGAGACCAACAGTATGAGATTCTTTAAAGGAAAGTGCTGGGTTCTGCACTTGGGTCACAATAACCCCATGCAGTGCTACAGGCTGGGGGCAGAGTGGCTGGAAAGCTGCTCTGTGGAAAAGGATCTGGGTGTGCTGATGAGCCAGCTGTGCCTGAGTGTCCACAAAGGCCAGTGGCATCGTGGCCTGGATAGTGTGGCCACGTGGACTAGGGAAGCTATTTATCACCCTGTACTCAGCACTGGGAGGCTGCACCTCAAATCCTGTGTCCAGTTCTGGGCCCCTCACGACAAGAAAGACATTGAGGTGCTGGAGAATGTCCAGAGAAGGGCAACAAAACTGGTGAAGGACTGACAGGGTAAATGATATGAGAAGTGGCTGAGAGAGCTGGGGTTGTTCAGCCTGGAGAAAAGGAGGGTCAGGGAGAACCTTATTGCTCTCTACAACTACCTGAAAGGAGGGTGTAGCCAGGTGGGATCAGCCTCTCCTCCCAGGCATCAAGCAACAGGAAAAGAGCAAATGGCCTCAGGCTGTGCCAGGGGAGGTTTAGGTTGGACATCAAGAATTTCTTCATGGAAGGGGTGGTTAAGCATTGAAATGAGCTGCCCGGGGAGGTGGTGGAGTTACAATCCTGGAAGTGTTCATGAAACAGCTAGATGTGTCAGTTAGTGCTATGATTTAGTTGACAGGCTGGTGTTCAGTTAAAGGTTGGACTCGATGATCTTGGAGGTCTTTTCCAATCTTACTGAGTCTGTGATTCTCAAGACATGTTCACCAGCATTCAAAGAAAGCATAAAGCAGTCAGCCTTTAAGTAAGAGATGTTTTGCAAAGTTGTGATGGCAGCTACACGAATCAACCTACTGACAGCATTTCTTGTCTTTCAGGCTTGCGGTCTCTTGGGATGACTATTGCTCAGTGCTACGAGGAGGTTGGCCTTCTGCTTCTTTTCCTCTCTGTAGGAATCTCTATATTTTCCACTGTGGAATACTTTGTTGAGCAAGGTGTGCCAGGCACAACTTTCACAAGCGTACCTGGTGCTTGGTGGTGGGCAACAACTTCCATGACAACAGTTGGTTATGGTGACATTAGACCAGACACTACCACTGGTAAGGTAGTAGCCTTTTTGTGTATACTCTCAGGAATACTGGTTTTGGCTTTGCCAATAGCTATAATAAATGACCGTTTTTCTGCCTGTTACTTTACACTGAAGATAAAAGAAGCTGCTCTTCGGCAGCGTGAAGCTTTAAAGAAACTCATGAAGAACTCATCCAGCGATTCGAATATCAATGTTAATTTGCGAGACATATACGCACGCAGTGTCATGGACATGTTGCGGTTAAAGAGCAGAGAGAGAGCAAGTACAAGGAGCAGTGGTGCAGATGATTTTTGGTTTTGACTTTGGGTGCAATGATTTTTGCTTTTGACTTTAAAGTTATTTAGCCTTGTATAGCACATAGACTACTTCAGAAATTTAGTATTGAGCATCTCTTTTTTTTATTATTTGCCATATAGTGTATTTGCTTTTCCAGGTGGAGTTTTGCTTGCTTGGACAGACTGAAATACCTATTGTATACAAAAGGCAGAATTCATAACATGGAATCTCACAAGGAACTCTAAAACCTGCTTTCAGAACTGGATCGTGGTGGGTGATATGGGAAATAATGGATCCATGAAAGTAAAACAATGATGCAAGCATTTGTCTTATCTAAATCCCTACTAATGTATAATAATAAAGTCTTGGTGAAAATTGCTACAGTGTTTTGAATTTTAAGCATCTGGGTTTTGTATCTGCACTTGGGGAACAAAAGTCAAAGTCATTAAGGAAAACTGAAAAAGGAAGTCTAAGAAAGTGAAATACTGAATAAATGTAGGATGACAATCCTGTAACAAGTTTAATCTTGACCCCCTTTCTTATCCCCATCTGCTACCCCATTTGCATGAAGAAAAGGTTATTATTCTGGGGCAGCATGAGGGTTGAGAGGAGGGAGGAGGGGGTGGGTTTGGAATTTCCTCATTTGCAGAGAAGCAAAGGGCTACCAGATATATAGTGGGTATTAGGACATAGGTGGAAGTATCAAGGAGATGCAAGATCTGTAGCAAAGTATGAAACAGTCATGAAGTAAGTGCCATAATATAGAGCATCCTCTGTAGCTGCTTCAGAAGTTGCAGGAGCTAATACAGCCTTTGCAACACAGATGTAATTTACAAACTTAGTTTGAACTATGCCTTCTCTATGTGTTTTGGTTCCCATGACTTATTTGTGTAGTTAAGCAGTTTTTGTGCTCAAGTAAGGTCACCATTGGATAGCAGAAGAAACAGAAATTGTAAAAGACAACAAGCTGGTGATTTCTCTGTCTCCTATTAAAATCATAGGTGTTCCAAGTGGACCAGATTTTTAAAAAGTTAATTATCTTCACTGATTCATTATTAAAAAAATGCTTCATTAAAATATTTTGTTTCAAAGGAAAAATGAGCACTTGTGGAACTGAACGCTTACTTTATGTAGTCATCAAAGTAAAAACCTGAAATAATCAAAGGTATTTTCAGTCCAATTTCCCACCACCCACCTCTCTGGTGGCCCTATATCATTCTTAGCAAACAAAGCTTCTCCTTAAAATAATTTCACTGATGTAGACTATGTATTGTTATATGCACAGAATGCATATAACTCAGCTAGTAGGGTAAATTTAAAAAGTCACAAACCTTTCACATTTCTTTTGGGCAATATAAACACTAAAAAGATAAATCTATTAACTGGATTATTTAGCTAATTGTATTTATGTACATAGAAGGCTTAAACTGCATTTGAGAATATATGAATGGGGAAAATAACCTGCTTTTAATAAACACTGAATAATACTTGTTTTGAAACAAGAGTGTGTTTTTCTGTCATTCCTTGTAAATAGTGGCGTAAACATAATACAACCACCAAGACTTTCAAGGCACCTTGATGCAAACTGAGCAGTATTTTAGCATGAAACTTCTGATTTGTCAGATGGCATCAGTCAGCATTTTGATTTGGGACCAATGCAGCACATGCAGCTGTTACCAGGGTCAGAAGGAAGACAAAAACACTGGCCACCACCAGAAATTGCCTAGGTGTGACAATTTGTGGGTCATCCTCATGGTCTGTGGTAAACAGAGAGCAACTGTGTTATCACAGTGTTCCCCTCTCCCCAGATACTCTATGAATCCACCACAAAACTCCCAGTGAAGTCCAGGCGACAAAATTAATTCTGCAGGGGAAGGTCTGGTGCAGCCCACTCTAGGTTATTATTTCATGGCTCTTTGGAGCAGGAAGTCTCTCAAGCTGCACAAATTGTACAGGCTGTTTCTCATTCAAAAGTCATTCTAATTATAGAGAATGAGGAAGAGGCTTTCATTGTGGGAAGGCTGTTTTGTAATGTCTTTTGTGCTCTCTTGTACAGCATCTGATCTCTGTTTGAGAAAGGAAATGCAGTTAGATAGCTGATTGATTCTCTTTAGGGAAAGGCTGCTTTATTGCATCCTGTGCTTTTTATGAAGGACTCAAAAGAATGAGAGAAATGTTCTGGGATGTATTAGTTGATTCACTCCTTTTACAATCTCTGGAGATAGTTTCCTAGAAATGCCCATGGGGAAACGTGGCTCAGACTTTATCAAGTAGTTGCTTTGGCCTCTGTTTTCAGACCTCTTGATTTTAAATTCAGTCTCCCAAGCAGTGTTTGTCAATCATGTTGTTTATACAGAATGGTTATCTATCACATTATGAGCTGAGACTAGCAAATCATTTTACAGAGGAAGTTCTGCTTTCAGCTCTTACAGACAGAAGGACCAGAGCATTCATACTGAGAAACACANTCATTTTACAGAGGAAGGCCAGTTCTGCTTTCAGCTCTTACAGACAGAAGGACCAGAGCATTCATACTGAGAAACACACAGTACAGGACATCACAATTCTAAAAAAAAATGAAGCTACACCATGTACGTGCTACCACAGATTTGGAAAATAGCTCAGCCACCACTAAGGCACCAAATTAAGAAAGTTACTTTGCTATCTTTAGAATATCACACTAAAGACAAGAAGTTACCTTTTGTCCTCACTTCGGTTCTGCTATCCCGCCAACTTGGCAGATGTGATCGGTAACATTGGCTGAAAATTCAGTATTTTATCTCAAAACACCAAGTATTTTCACAAACTGACATCAAAGGATGTAGCTGCAGCACACAGAAAGAAGCCCTTCATCAACTGTGGTTCCTTAGTACAAGAAGCAGTACTAGTGAAAATTATAGAAACATAGAACCATAGGACAGTGAGTTGGAAGGGACCTTAAAGATGATGTAGCTCCAACCCCCTGGTGTGGCAGGGACACCTTCCACTTGACCAGGTAGCTCAAAGTCCCATCCAGCCTGGCCTTGGGCACTTCCAGGGAGGGGACATCCACAACTTCTCTAGGTGTGTGTGTGTAGACACAAGCAGGCAGCTGGGACAGCCACGAAGTCACAGTTAGAATGCAAAGAGACAATTTATTGCTGTTCCCTTGCTATCGGGGGGATCCTGAAAGCAGCACCCGGGCAAAGGTACATAAGCAGAGGTGCAAGCACCTTAAAACTTGGTCCATGCTAGAGAATCACTGGCCTGCTGCTCACTCAGGCTGCAAGGTCATTTGATTGATTTACAGTCCTCCTTGACAGTTTAACCCATACCTTCCAACACTGGGCAACCTTACCACCCTCATAGTGAAGAATTTCTTCCTAAAATTTAATCTAAACCAACCTCTTTCAGTTTAAAGCCATTCCCCCTAGTCCTGTCACTACATTCTCTTGTAAAAAGTTCCTCTCCAGCCTTCTTGTAGTGGCACAAACTACAATGTAGACAAACAGTCTGAAAAATCTTTCATGTTTGTTTATAGATGCTTAGGGACAGCTTTTCCTTTGCACCAGTGTAGTCCAAACGCACCAAAATTCTTTAAGGATCACTAAAATTGTCGTTTTTACTTTGAAGAAAGGCAGCAGCCTCCTGGGTCACATTAGGCAGGGCATTGCCAGGAGGTCAAGGGAGATAGTCCTGCTCCTCAGCCTGATGAGACAGATCTGGGTGAGGTGTCCAGTGCTGGGCACTCCAGCACAAGAAAACAGGGACAGGCTACTGGGGTTAGATCAGCAGAACAGTGGGAGGGCCAGGTTGCAGGGACCACTACATTGGGAAACCCCTGTGTCTAGGAGAGGCAGGTGTGCTGGTAGCTGGGGCAGGGGGGGATTTATCATTCTTGGGGTGATCCCATCTAGTTTATCATTCTTGGGGTGTTTTAGAAAGGTATTTAGAAATTCATGTTTGCTAGTACTGTATTGTAGTGATTTTGATCTTGAATGCATTCTTCAACAATCACTTTAATTATGTGTTGTTAGTAAGTTAATAAACCACTTCAAACTTGATTTATATTGACTATGTAAATCGAGCAATTTTTCCTTCGGACAGAAATTTTGCTGGTGAAATCTGAGCTTGTGGGATTGCACATGGCAAATATGGTTGAGAACAAAAAGGAGAAAAAAGGAAACAAGAAAGTTAAGAGGTCTTTTGTAAGGTGATTTATGTTTTCTGACACAGGAAAGTATTTTCATCTTGTTATGATTATTTTTATGATGAGTGACATGTTTTTCTAATTTGCTACAGTATTGTCCTCTCAAAGCTCCATTGAAGTACTCACGCATAAACACAGCTTTAGCAGGACACATTCTGTTGAGACGCTCACCATCCAAACTGCACTGGAGCAGCTGTTGCTGATGTCTCCAGTACACAGCTGTCTGTGCTCTCCCCACAGCCTCACTGCAAAAGAGTAGAGTAGTGCAGGCTGTAGTCACACCTCTGATTGCAGACACGGTTCTTCAGGGCTCTGGGTGCTTGAAAAGGTCATTCACCAAAGAGTAGGGCTGGAGTTAATTATGCCTCTAAGACTGAGGTGCCTTATTTAATTACAACCTCTTGTCAATCAGGGGGCTTTTTGAGAGAGCTTTAATGAGTCCTGTAATTATTACGGTTTTTCCTTTTATATAAACACAAATACTAGAAGTCACATACATCTCCAGACAAAAGCACAGCTGCCACAGACTCTCTGTTTGTAGCAGTTTGGATGCATTTAAATTTGGTAAATAGCGAGCTTGACCTGATGATCAGTAGTAACTGAGGTCATTCCTTTGTAAAATGGATTTTAATTAAATGCTAATCTGAAAAATTTAGTTATAATCAACTTTGTTGTTGTTTGTTATATATGAAAGAGAATATTTTCTGGAAAAAAACATGACCCTGAGGTACAGGGCTGGCACTTCTGCTAGAGGGTGGCACTGTCAGCAGGAGGAGCACAGTCCATTTTGCTTGTGCCTCTCACTTGCATGTCGAAAAACCTGAGCAGACACATCCCTTCCCACAGAAAAACAGGAGGGAAATTTTGTGCAGGTGGGTTTTGCATGCTGCCCTATTATAGAATTTCTATGTGAAACAAAAGAAGTCTAGACTTACAACAAAGCCTATTTAAAGGTATTTGGGACACTATTACATGTTTTATGTTAAGTTTCTGCTTTGCAGACACCAGGAGCCCCTTAAGCTGGGGTGAGGATAAGGAAGGGATCCCACCTAATGTCATAAAAACAGGCCCAACACTAGTCCATGTAAACCTCAGTTGTCCCCAGTCTTTCTCAGACCCTCAAGAAACAGCTGGTAAGATGGATTTACAACACACAAAAGAACCTAGAACAGCCTGAAGTTAGGTTGGGTCTTATAAGAAGTCTAGAGTTGTGTTCATCTAACTAAAATTATGTGAAATGCCTATTATGATGTGAAAAAAACTAGGCCTTTGTAACAGCTTCTGCAAATTAAATCCTCTTCCTTGTCAAGCAAAGAAAGGCCAAGCAGATGTAAGATTTTCTCTAATTATCCCAAATTCTGTACAGCTTTCAATAAAATGAAAAGTGCTTGTAAGTCACGTAGTATTAGTGTGTGGTCCTGCAAGCTGTGACAGACGTTTCATTTCCTATGGCTCACTCACAAAGGCAGTTCTATTTGCAACTCTCTGCAGCAGAGATAGACTCTGGGAAATGGCTGAAATGTGCATGACTTTTCACTACCTAATGCATGAACAAGTTTCTCGGTAGAATTTGAAAAGCAGTTCGGAACAGCCTCTTGGAATAGCCATTAAAACAAGCACAGTAAATTGACTTGTCCTAAGCACATTTTTCAACGCAGCAGAAAAAGGCAGCTGGCTTGGAAGTAGTTAAAAGATAAATGTTAAAGTGAATAAAGTTGAAATGAATTCACTCTTTACAGCTGGCCCTGTGTTACAGGTTTCTGAATTATAACTCTCAGCCTCAGGTATGAAATACATTATGCAATTCAGACATTGAATTCTAGAAAAGCATTCCAAGATGAACATGTCTGCTTACAAACTGCTGTCCAGTGAAGCAACATTCATAAACTCTTAGCTTTTTTGTCACAAACCAGCAACATCGTTACAGCCTTTGGAAACTGCCAGAGTTACCAGCTCCATGGGATCACTCCGTAGCTTTTGTGCTGTGTGTTGGATGCTGCAGTGATAAAAGTTATTACTACTGAAACCGTGAACAGACAGATTAAGCCAATATTAATGCTGACTATATGAGAAGAAAAATAATGAAGGTAGAACAGGAAAGAGAAAATTAATTTAAATTTAAATTAATTTTATTTTAAAATAAGAAGTTGACATTCTTCAGCTGAGATTTACCAGTGTCTTTTTGAGACTGACCTTGTGTGTTTTAGTCCTCATATCTTCTCATAAGAAGTGAAGAACATATGGTTTACCGCAGAGGGAGAAATTCTTTTCAGCTCATTAACTGGCATGCATCATAGGTCCATACCACAAATTAGATCGCTTACTAATAATTCCTACCTCATCCTACTGTTCAGCCCTGTGTATCATACACAGCTCTGCCCTGAACCGTGTGTAAGCACATGCCTTCTTATCTGCATTGTTCTTCTGTAGATCAACATGGAAAAAACTCCACCTCTTTGTGAGACGTAAACACCAAGTTAAAAGAGTAAGATCAGATTTAATCTATTTACAGATGCCGCTATTTTTTATTTCTGCTGTCAGTCCTCGTTAGATTCTCCCATCTTCTCTTCCTGGCAGGAACTACCAAAAAAACAGGCGGAAGAATTGCCAATCACAGCCTTTCACTGTCAAAATGTAGACAAACCTACCCCACAAACCTGTGTTCTGTTTTCCTGTACTGGAAACAAAATCCAAGTCAAAAGGAGTGCATATGGTGTTTCTTCCCCAGATAAAAGGATGGCCTTGAGTAGGAACCAAGACAGCTATAGTTTTCCAAATTACTAGAAGCTGTGTGCTTGCAGTTGGTCAAAACTGACTTGTCATTAACACAGCTATTTCTATCACTCAGAAACTAGACTTCAGTAACAAATAAAGAAGGAATACATTCTGAGAAAATACCTGTCCCCTGAGTTTAGACAGTTCATAGAACTGGTACTGCAAACCCACCCAAGAGGCCTGATCCCACTGTGCAAGCATTGCTCTAAGTCAAAACACAGCCTTTTCCTAAACACCCTTCCACCCAAATGTGTAGCACAAAAACAAACCCTGTATTCAAATTGAGAGTGTAAAGGAGAAAAGCTTGTCCAAAAAGGCCTTCATAGGGACTAATTGTAGGAATAATGTGACATGTTCCCCATGGTGAGTCTCCTGATGTCATGGAATTACAAGAAGATGAATTTGGCCCACTTCCCAGCCAACACTCTCTTATAAGAGGCTTTGTTGTGTGAAAGTTGGATGTGTGGTTTGGCCACAAAAGGGACCAAAACTGACATCCAAATTATGGCCTCTGTTACACAGACTCCCTCCTTCAATATGGAGATTAATCCAGTTTGTTTGTGCCAAGCATCACAGTGGAATTACTGGCAGGCTGAGCTAACAAAATGCCACTGGCCAGCGCTACAACACAGAGGCTGCATTATGCTGCAAATGCTCCCATCAGCTGTCCAGCAGATGTGACAATACACAAGCCAAATTTAAAAAAGGGAAAGGAAAAGCTCTTGTGCTCACCTATATCCAGGATTTCAGTCTGGTTCAGAGCTAGTGCATTTCACTATCAATTCTTTAATGTACTTAGAATTCAAAACTAGAGTAAGCAAAATATTCAATGCAAAACTGATAGGTGTAATTTATTCAGTACCTTTCTGTATTAAGAATGTCACTTTCCAATGACACTTCAGTATTTCAGTAACCATTGCTTACATTTCCTATCACAACCATCATCACAAACTGCAGGCCTGTTTCCAGCTGGTGGGTAGAGACAGTTTCACTTATTCATGGTAGGCTTCCGTTCACATTATCTTTTCAGCTTCTGAAGATCAAATGTGCTTTTCTCACCTGCATTTTCACATCTCAGATCAGAGCTACATTTGCCAGGGAGACATGTTCCTTCAGAGAATTCATGCTAGAATTATGTCACCTGTGGTACAGTAATATGAGTAATAAGCAAGAAAACACAGTGCAGGTGTAATAACAGGAAAGTTGCAAAATTGCCTGTTTCAGAAGCAGAAGATGCTCTATGGAAAGCAGAAAACCACAGCTTTTGGCATGGCATCCTGCAATCCAAGCCCAGTCTGCGAGACAAAATCAAGTGGTCATTAAATAAGCCCAGTGAAATGCAGCCCCACAAGTCATGCAGGCAGAAGGAGCTGCTCTGCACATCAGAGCTCCATCTCCAGCTTGCCTATTTCTCATTTTTCCCAGCCAGCCCCCTAAAATTGTGGAAGACACCCCACTAGGCTACTTGTAGCTGGGACGATGTATTCAATTCCACTGAACTAGCCCAGGGAACAAATATTCTAGAATTTGAATGTGTTGAGTGATAATTATTTGCAAATTCAATTCTAGACAGTGCAATGTGCTTTCTTTTTCTGGACACTTAATAACCTTCCCATGTAGAGGTGTCCAATTAGCAAGGTAAAATATAATCTGCTCATTAAAGGGAAGATTTTAGCAAAGACATTTAAGAACCTCGGTAAGGCAGGCAAGATGAAAATACATTATAGTTGGCTAATGGTAGCAATAATTGAAAGAAAAAATAAAATCTTAAAAGACTGACGTGTAGTTTAAGACTATGCTAAGGGAGACAAAAAAGTCAGAAAATATAGAAGAGATAAGACAAGTCCAGAATATGAAATCCAGGTTCAGGTACTAAATGTTTCCAATTATCCAGCATGCAACAACTCCCATGGAAGCTAACAGTTTTGAATTTCACTTCATCCTGTACCCTGGTCAAGCCTTAGACATTTAATCATGTCGGATTCTGGTTTACCATGTTAGGTATGTAAACTCAAACACCTGGAAATTTTGATACATCTGGATAAGATCTGGTTTTGAGTGAGAGAAATAGCACTGTAGCTGGGTATATGCATTCCCTTTGGAAACTGAATAGTTATTAATCCTTCACAATTTAAAAAGTCTCTTTTTTTCCCTTTTTGAAATAAGAAGACCTGAAGCATTTGTTTAAAACACAAAACAGCTGAACGCACATAGCACTGCAGAAACATGTTAAACCTCTGCCAGGTTCACCTCCTCCATTCCTGCTCCAGCACACATAGAACAGGCACTGAAAGGCTCCTGAAAAACATTGTAGAAAGAATATTTTGTTACTGCACACTTGGGACAAATTTTACCAGGGTAAAAGCTAAGTGGTAGATACCTGAGAAGTGCTGGTGATATGCATTATGATAAGGGGATGAGAGTAAAACAGATTACTATATTGCTGAACCAGCTGGTTGTTTCTGACATGAGCTTACTGCAGTGCAATCCAGACAGAAAGGACAGGGACACCACAAAAGAGTGGCAATTAGCTTTATTTATTGGTTCCATTCCTCAACTCCAGAAACCAATTTAAGGGCAGGGATCATAGCATACAAAATACATCTCCTATGCTTATTCAAGCCATATAAAAATGACACGCATAATCCTGTCTTTCCAAGGAGGAGGCTAGCAATGGCCAGCACTGGTGCTCAAAATGTCTTTGGAGGAGCAGCAGTACTGAACTGCTGCAAGTGGCTTCAATCCACGGATTAGACTGACTAGCAGGATGCCTAGCAGGAAGGTTTATATCCCTTCTAGATGCTGCAGAGAGGTTTCAGAGCTACCGCCCAGATCTGAGGCAGAGACAATGATAGCATACTGGGGAAGATACCCTTGCTGCTGGACCTCAGTTGCTGACTCAATGAGTGTGTTGACGCTTCTTGACATTTTTGAACTCACACCAAACCATGGCTCAAGAAAAAGGGGCTGCAGGTCTGTGACTTGTAGAGGACCCTCTCATACAGCATCTCAGGGCTGCTCTGAGGCCTGGCAGTGGAGAGACAAGTCCAGCTCCCACTTGTGCATCTGTGGGTGAGTTGCAGACGTGCCAGTGACCATCTGATTGAGCTGNCTGGGAAATCAGACCTTCCTGCAGCCCTGCATCAGCATGCATGGAGTCTGACCAGACTGCATTTTCCCCAGTGAAAATCATTCCTGCCAGCAGGAATTCCCTGGTAGCCTGAGGTCAAACAGAAGCCTGGATTAGGGAGATGCCTCTGGCTTCCCATCCCAGAGATCTCGGGACCCGCACAGGGGAATTGGAGGAGTCAGGCAGCAAGGAGGAGATATTGGCAAGAGGGAGGTGCTGCTGTTCAGGGAGATGGGAAAGGAAGAAAAGCAGGATTTTTTCTCCTCTCCTCTCCTCTCCTCTCCTCTCCTCTCCTTTCTTCCTCTCTCCTCTCTCCTCTACCCTTTCTCCTTCCCCTTCCCCTTCCTCTTCCCCTTCCCTTCCCTTCCCTTCCCTTCCCTTTTGTCTAATTTGGAATTAGTTTCTCTCCTCCACACAGAAAGGCAATACTGGAGACTTTCTGCAAGTCTATTCCTATTTTGTTGGGCTGTGTGCTCAGAAAACTATGGAGTATTTTGTAAACAAGCAATTAAAGGCTGCTTGAAAACCACTTCTGCTGCCGGAAGGATTCAGTCCCCATCGCAGTACTCATATGATGCTATCACCACAGCAACCAAGCCTGTAAACAATGCTGCTGGCCATGGATAGCACACCAGTACTCGCTTTCGCGATTAGAAACAAAAGCTTTGCCAGACTGTATTTCTTTCCTGCCATTGCAGGCTCCCTGACTGAAACGCTGTTTGGATGTTTTGCTCTGGAGTGTGAGTACATTAGTCTATGACTGACATGAGATGTGAGAAAGAGGTTAAACTGCAGTGCTCCACCAGGTCATCTGGTTAGAATTTGACTTGTTATTTCTGCATTAGCAATGCATACCTGCCAGCACAATGACAACACATTTATTAACACACGAGTCCTGTTCCTTCTGATGTAAGACAAAACTAACATTTAATTATGGTATCTACAGAGTGGGATCAGTCCTTTGAGCTCCTCATGAAAGACATCTAGAGAATTCTGCAAAACCCATAGTGTATAATGTTCTACATAAACAATTCATTCACCTGCAACCTGAAAACAATATAAATCTGAAGAGATGATCTTTGTAGAGTAAGATGACTAAATCTTACTTGGGAATAATATCCCAAATCTGTTCTTAATAACTTAGAACAAAGTGTTATTTTGGCACTGAAGCCTGCAGGGAGTTGATATGCCTGAGGTAGCTATATAGTACTGATGAAAAACCCTGAAAAAGGTGAGGGTCTAATCTGCTGCCTTAAAACTCACATCAGGACTCCCAGTATGGGTGAACAATATTATATCCAGGAATGAGAATCATCTAACCTAACCCTAGATAAGCACAGTGTAGAAAACCTTACACTGACACAGCTCATCTTAATGACTACTTGTAGTGATTTAATCTAAAATAGGATGTCTAGAATCGAGTTGTCTGTTATTCTCCATTGGCTGAAGAGACCTTTTGAGTGACTAGCTCTGGTTTAAACACTTACATCTTAGAACTCAAAGTCATGGAGAGACGAATCATTCCTCTGCAGCCGTTTTTGGCACCAACAAGTTTATTGTCTAACCATTCAACACACAGATTTAAGAAAAGCTCTTCACTCTGAAGCCAGTCAGAACTGCTTTGAATCAATCTATTCAGGCTGCAGCTGGAGAGCTATGGTTCTTTCTGGGAAGACGATGATGGTCCTTTCTGGGAAGATTTATTGAACTGGAAATAATAATTAATTTTATTTTCTTGTTTTGCTCACTGAAATAAAAATCCTTCTTCAGCTCTCTGAGTCCTTCCTCAGTGCAAGTAATTCCAAGAATTAAATGCACAAACTTTGGTGGAATTAATGTGGACATAATTATTTTGGATATCTTACAGGATGTCTTTAACTCCAGTTCCATGTAGCTCGTGTCTTCCAGATGGAGACATTCATGGGATAAACCAGATAAAAATCTGCAAGCCTTAAGGAATGAGAAGAATTCACTAATGCAGATTTTAAGACTGTCCAGAGTAAAACATGTCTCTGGATTTTTTGGGACAAATGGTTAAATAGTTATGATCCTATTTCTTCAGCCTCACTGGTGTCCTACGACTGTATCAGACATCAGATAATCTTAAAAAGTGTACAAAACTTGATGTTTTCATAAATGTTAGTTCCATTTCTTCCATCAATTCAGAAAGCAAGTTATACATCCCCCATTTTATGTCTTCCTCTCCAGAAGGGGAATAATGCCAGGTGCTTTGAGTGATTAGCTACAAAACATGAACCACAATTACTGAATCATTGAAGTGAACATTTCACAAACAGCCTTCAGTCTGAAGTTTATTTATGCGAAACTACTCCACAATTTCTTGTAAATAGCAGATAGTCAAGAAAGAGAAAAACTCAGGTTTTTTATTTGCAAATCAACTGCAGGTCTGCTTTAAAACAGAACAGTAATTGTAATAACCAATTTGAGCAAATACATGATCTGTGGTGGGCTCTCTTCCTCCGGTAAAAAAGATATTCTTAAATTTTAACTGGTTTTTTTTCGAATTGGCATGTCAAATATGTTATTTTAAACACCTGTAAAAGACTGATCATGGATACCTGATGTTCATTTTAGTTGTAAGACTATATAATCTAGCTAGTTTAAGCAGCATCTGTTACAGTTATGTCTTAATAAAGGCCATTGACTTAATGGCAGAGAGACTCATTTTAAATTATCTTTCATGTTTCATGTATCTCTTCCACAGACATCTCTTTCTGATCTGAACAGTAAGCAAATGCGACATTAAAGTCACACAATGACTTTAAAGTTGTCATGATTAACCAAACAGGAGGCATGAACAGAAAAAGAAAGCATCGCACTATAGAAATGCAGGAAATAGTTAATTTGTATTTTTTAGAGACTGCTAACATAATTCCATTCCAGATGGCAGTGAGAGTGCAAATCTGTTCTGTTCTGTGAGGATATGGGTGTTATAATAGGCTCCAATGGATCAGATTTGTTTTTCAATGTTTTTTTCCACAGAACACTTTAACCATTTCAGACAACTGCTATTTTGTTTTGTATGCTCAGTATGAAGTATTCATAGAAGATACCGTGTGTCACTACTCTTCACAAAATGCCATACCATGGAGGTGATTCCTTTCCAGGGGCATTTCCTCTTAGAAGCTGATAAATTGATTAGTCTGTTCCATGTAGGAACTTCTCTTAAACCCAGACAGGTTAGGAAACAGACTCTCTTGCTTTAAACAGCCTTTTCCCTCCTCTGACTCCTTCACTGATGTTCCACCTTCAAAGGGTTTTTTTCCTGTATGAGGATTCCAGGGTATTCACACTTCTCAAAGCAAGAAAGCTTATGGATTACTTCTCCTTCCCTCTGTGACGCTCCTCAATCTCCTTGGCTGCTAGGATCTTTGTAGCTTTACAGCAAGAATGCTGGTCTTCATTTCATCCCCGAGTATCAGTCCTAGGGAAAACATGCGGCTATTAGCATGGAGTAGATTAGTGTCATTCATTCCTTTTCAGCCAGTTCACTCATGTTTCAATGCGAAACAAAAATAAAAGTTGTGAAACCTTGATATTTTAAATTTAAGAGGGATATTGAATTCACTATACAGGCCCCAGCACTCTGCACTATCTGTCCACAGCTACACAGTCCCAGACCTATCCCTCAGCACCCAGGACTGTTCAGCTTTCTGAGGCCCCACTAGTCAGGAGTTTTCTCTCGAACCCTCCCATGTATCTCCTCTTCTAAATGATAGCACTCTCAGGAAAACTGCTTTCAATACAGAACATGGTTTTGCTTGCATCAGGAGCTTAATGAAGCATCACACAATGGAATACATTTGATTAAGTCTCTGGACTACCTGCTTCATGGTAAGAGCCAAGAATCTGACAAATATCTTGTACATATGTCAAGAGACAAAGAAATGAAAACCAATTTCACTCCTTCCACTTAGCTGCACCTCACCACTCAAAAACAATGGCTGCAGTTTCAAAATCCCTTCTGTATTTTCTGTCCTGCTTTTCTTTGCTTGACTGAGGATTTTTATTTGTGTTATAAGCCAGCTGTCCAACACGTGCTTTAGAATTGCCTGCTAAGGACTTCTCTGATATGAAAAGAAGAACTGCAGTCTGCATGAGCCTCTGTTCTGCTTTTGAATGGCACATTAGAGAGACATAGTTCTTCATGCCACTGTAAGGTAACCTGAAGAGTCTTCCAGAAAACTAGTTTAGCTGTTTCATTCCAGCCTGCTAATGTTTGACAGAAGACCAATGACATTGAATTAACATATTGATTAGCATATCTATATAAACTAAAAGCGAAATAAAAATAGTTTGCTTTAAGGCAACATTTGTTCTGATACAAGGTGAATATTGATACTAAGAGATTAATAAATGGTTCAATAAGCAGTGGAACTTGCAATCATGGTATGTGTAAAAAACAGAAAAGCTGGGAGTAGAAGAATGAGCTTTCATGCTCTGGACCTGCTCAGTAACAATTAAGAGGCAATTGTGATATAATTATATTTGGGCTTATTTTGTTAATTTGCATTTTTCATCACTTTTTCAAATTTGCGATATTTCTTAAGCACGTAGAGATTTTTACTCAAAAATTAAGCTGCCTGTAATGACCAGAATATTAAAGGATTAAAGCGTAATGTTCTCACTGTACTGAAGCTTGGACTGGTCAAACCAGTGAGGAATGTTTGTTCTCCTCTTAAATAAGTTGAAAGAAGGAAAGCACAAAAGTACAATCCCCGACTTCACTTTTATGACTGTATAACTGACTATACTGGCAATTTTCACTATAAAACTTCAAGCAATTTTAATGAGTGTCTTTTTATTAAAATCAAAAAAGACCACTGAAAGTGAGTGGATTGTACTGCAAATGTACATATCGCACATAGTTTATGCCATACTATTAAGGATTTATTTCTTCTTCCTTTAATAGATTCTCTCATTTGACTTAAAGTGATTTAAAACTTTTAAGTAATGTTAAGGACATGTCTAAGACATAGCAGTTGCTTACACAATGAATATTCTCATGTGCATATGTCTGTACCTGGGATTCTGTTCCTGATTCTGATATTGATTTGAGTGTTCTTTGTTCCCTTATAAAGCTGAATTCAGGTAGTAAATCTGACTATGCAGTTGATGAAGCATACGACATTGATTTAGAAAACAGGACTATACAAAGTAGATGGAAAGAAAAGTAGAGATGTTTCTCTCAAACTCTTGTTGAAATTTCTAAAATATTTAATTGCAAATACACCTGAGATATGTGTACAATAAATAAAAGAAATAATAAATAATGGAAATTGGAGGGCAATGTATTGTAACTAACCAACTGATTATTCTGTTTCTTTGAAACTTTATATTTTATTACACTTCAGAAAACACATTTGTGCTTTAGTATCTGTTCATCCATTTCATCACTAGGATACTCAGTTGCCTCCTAAAATACCAGTCATTGTTTACAGAAATAAAAATGATGTTTTCTGATGGCTGCCAAGTGGCTAATTAACAACACAAGTATACCCCAATTTAGTTTTTCAAGGGTTTGTTTGCTTGCTTTTAGTAATTATACTAAAATAATTACTTCTTAAACATTAATTTGAAAAGAACAAATGTCACTGTGGAGAAAAATATTCTCAGTATACATTCAAAAATACAAATGTAGTGTCCTTCCTCTGGGTTTTTTTAACACTGCAGAAATGTATCTCAGGGATGAATGTGCTTATGTTGTGATCAGATAGGATCCTGGAAAATGGTAATTATGGAGAGAAAAAAAATTCTTTCAGAACTAAATATATTGGTAAAAAGTAACCAGAGATGTTATAGAACACTGATGCATGCTGCATTTGCCTCTCCAGGGACATTAAACCACACCACACACTCAATAATGAGCCAAGGAATGGACATTGGTGTGGTTACAACATCATTTCTTGCTGAATAGGATATTAGAGATGGCTTTGATTAACTCATACTAAAGACATGAGTAGATGGATTTCACTTTCTGCTTTACTATATAATGTTATTTTAAACATGCATGTAAAGTGAGTTGGAATTTCTTGGCAGTGGCTTCAAGTTATGTTCAAAGTTGTTTAAAATGGAGAAGAGGGTTTATCTAATGAACATGTTTTTCATCAAGACATTCTTAAAATGAGAACAGTTTTATGGGAAAAGAAAAATTCTCTTTTACTTGCCTACACTGCTGAACTCTTACCTTGTTGTCTTTCACCGAGAATGCAGATCTCATCCTCACATCACAAGCAGGCAACAGCAATCCGTGGCAAACGGTGAAGATTATGGAACATGTATACTTAGAGGCTATGGAAAAATCTTGCTATTCCACTTTTTGCTAGTGGAAAGCAGTGGGAAATGGCACTAAATTACTAGCAGTGATTAAGCAGTGTTGAGGATCTATTCTCATAAATTAGAAACTGTGAAGTAGTAATAAGAAAATGTAATTTAAAACTTAACATAAAAAGTTGTCACACTTTATGTAATATTGCACATATTCAATACATGAAGGATTTAAGGGCTCTAAAGCACTATAAATTCTTTGTTGGGCTTCAGGTTTCTTTTGTTATCACAACCAACAAAAACTGAGTTAAATCTTCCTGGTCCAGAAAAAAGGCACTTTCTGGAGTCTGTGTTTTCCTGCTGCTGGGTATCAACAGTGGGAATCTTCTCCAAATCCACAGATATCTTCTCCAAACAGATCTATGAAAGAATCCTTTACAGAGGGAAGCAGGTGATATTTATGCCAAGGGTGAATATAGGCTGCCTTCTGACTGAATGGTCCTTACAGCCATGGACTGCTATCATTCTTTGCATAAGCAAAAAGGAAATTCGTTGAAGTCCATGGGAGATTAAAGTTTCACACAAGTTTAATTCCACAATACCGAATATTGTGTTCTGAGTTCAGAATACCAAAATGTTTCTGACAGTTTCCCCTGTTCACAGAAACTTGCCACTGTCCAGAGCACAGTCCCACCACATTCCCAGAGCTGTCTGTAGGTCCCTGCACTGGGGACCCTCATTGTAGCTACAGGCCAGCAGTTGCCACACTGCTCATCTACATTGCTCATCCATGGTCTGTCACTGGCCAATACCATTTAAACTTCTTCTAGCAGGATGGATTTGAGAAGTCTCAACAAATTATTCAAAGAGAAAACCATTAAATATTGCTATGTATATATATATACCTATATATGTAATATAGACTGCAAAACAGAGTCTGGGGAAGCAGAGAAAACACTACATACAATTGCCTTGTTATGTAATATATTATCACGAGACATCCACTTGGTTATTCTGAGATTCGAGACCTTAGGTCTAGCCTAGAATGGTCACTCTAATATTCTTGTGGTGTGGGAGTTTGTTATGTAAAATTTGGTCCTCTGACAACGTTGATTTTGTCATTTGGCTAGCAGTAGCAGAGCAGAAGCCCTTGGCAGGGTAAACTGTCTCTATAAATCAAAGGTTTTGAAAAGTGTGAGTGTTGCAGCGATGCTGCCTATCACCCAAGTGGCTGTTCACTAGTCACTTAAGAGGAAGGCAGTTCCTGGCTGAAGCTATAGCTGTGCATGTGGTCCTCCCTCATTAAATTCTTTCAGTGGGATTCATTTTAGATTCAGGAGAGCAATCTTTCTGGCTTACAACTCACTGGCAAAAGAGATGGTCCTTTGATGAACTACAAAGGCTTTAGGAAGTTTACCAGGATGTAGCGGCTGAAGAGACGTGTTAGCCCATGCACCAACCTCCACAGGTGATGAGGACCCTGACAAACCTGGCGTTTCGGTTTACACAATTCAAGGGGCACAATGAGGAGCAGTGACTCTCTGTGCAGCTTTCTCAGGGCTTCCAGCTCTCCTAGCCCACACATAAGAGGTCATCGACATTTCACAGGATTTAAACAGTCAGGATAGTTGAAGAATTCGCCTTCAAGGGGGTTTAGTGACCACTCTTAAATAAGGATGCAGACACAGACTTGTGGAACGTCTCTGCTGAGCTGGGAAATTTCAAGCAAGTTTCACTTCTCTAAATGCTGAATGGGCCTGATCTTTGACACGCTGAAACAAATTTGACTTTCTTCAAATACATTTAATTTAATTGATTAAGAAGCAATTGAAATTATGCATGAGGGTGTTCTTTTAAACATAGTATTACAGCTAGTTGCTCTGAAAAATTCCTAAATTAAGAGCTGACTGAAAGAAAACCCTTTTGATGATAGCTTTCATCGCTTTGTGTTTGTTTTTCTTCCTCCATTCATAAAACAGTAGATTATTAAAAGCTGCTAAATATTGCCACAAGGTCATCTCACTATATAATCTGAGGCAAAAGTTAGCCAAAGAAATGTCTCCTTCTGACAGCCAAAGTTGCCCTAGTAATATGAGCAGCATAACCTAACAAGAACCCCCTTTCTTTATGTCAATACAGGCTTGTAATGTTGACTGTTTTTAACAGGACTTCTGAGATTAGAGTATTAAATTAAACACAATAGATAGAAATGCTAATGAGAGCTACAGGGAAATGAAGAAAAGTTATTTGAGAGTATACAATACAAAGAAGAAATACTAAAATATAATACACTTTTCTGTCTGTGAAATACATCAACCATAACAGCATTTCACAGAGAAACTGCTTACAATTACTCATCCAAATGAGTGAGATAGCATTGTCTCAGAAGTAAATAACTTCTGTGCAAAGGCTTTCATCAGTGTAAATTTGTTGATAAGACCCTTTTGTCCAATCTATATTCAATTTGATATCTCCAGAGTGATGAATGACTTATGTCTGTGTATAGTCTCAGCTTCATGGGTTCTGATGCCCAAATCTCATTATAAAAGATTAAACTTTCAAGGATTAAACTGAAATATATGCATTCAAGACAGCATCCATTAATATATTGTTGTTGAGGGGTAACAGTAATTGCCTTTGGCTTAGTTGTTTACTTGGCAGAGGGATGAATTTTTTGAAAGGAGGTATTTCTGCAAACTGTTAGTGGAGGAACTTCAGTTTTTTGTGACATTAGTGTACCATTCTGAGGTACAAAGGAAAAATAATATCACTAAGAGGCTAGAGGATTTCTTATTAAAGTGCTTTTTCACGAGGTATGTGTCTCAGAAATCACACCACAAAGCTCCAGTTGAGGAATTCATAGAGCAAAAATAAAAGTTGACTCAAACAAAACTCTCTGAAGTAGACTTTGGAGCATTAGCATAATATCGCTCAGGTTTTATTCATATGTTGTAGATTTTAGAGGCAAAATTCATCCATAAAATAAAAATCTGTTGGGTTTCTAGTTCCTCTTCTCTTGAAAGACTTACCTTAAAAGAAGTAAGATTGCCAGCCAGGCTAGGGCAAGGAGAGTCATGAAATTCCCTAAGAAAATTATAGGAGAAAGGTCTGAGCAGCAACTCATTGCATTTGATAAGAATTAGAAACCAATATTAGGAGTGTCCCAAAATTAGGGGAATTGGCACGAGGGGAAAGATCATGGAAACAGTGATGAATACAGTGAAGAGGGATAAGGGAAATAAGGAGGAATGTAAGGAAGATTAAAATGTAAATAATGAGCTACTGCACTGGAAAGAACAAAAAAAGTATGGGACTTTAGAATGGGAGAAAGGAAAACAAACAAAATAAGGCAAAAAAAAAAGAGAAGTTCACTGAAATAGAGTGAAGAGAATAGCATGGTGTCTCACATCTGTAAGCACAGCAATACTGAATAGAGAAAATTGTGAAGGCACACTTCAAAAGGCAGATTGGAAAAAAATTAGACAAAACTTGGTCTTCTTTCCAGAGGGAATTTTTTCTTCTGGATTTCTCTTTGCCATCCAGCAGGCAGTAGACCACACAATCCCTTATAGAACACTTCATCTGGAAAGACTAACATGGGTGATTTAAGATTTTTCAGATTTAAGATATTAAACTACCAGCTGGAGACTGAGATGAAGGGTGAAGCGGCTCATGAAGCTGTAGGAATAGGACTGGATAAAACCACTGAGGAAATTCTGCACTACTGACATAGCTATCTTGTCTGTCATGGGCTCTCCAGGTGCTGGCTGTAGGAGATCTCAAAGATGGATTTAAAAGAAGTCACTTCTTTGATTTTAAAAGCCTTTTTTGCTTTAAAAAGGATTGTAGGGCATTTTCAGTGCCTTTCAGTCCTTTTAGAAGACCATGTTATTTTTCCTTCCTAAACAATCAGAGCAACAAGCCTGAAATTACAAATGGCAAGAGCATTTTAACAAACAGAAAAAAAAAAAAAAAAACCAAGCAGTGAAGAACCTTTAGTCCTGACAGTTTCAGTGCCATAGATACAAACAGTAACAAAGTTTTAGGAACATAGTAGTTCCATGCAGGTTTATTTTCAGAAATTACTTTGAATTATAATTACCTTAATGAGTGCACTAAAGCAAAGGCATAGCATTATGTAAGAAATGCCAGATGGGAGCCATAATCAAATTTGCTGATGAAATCATTTAAGAGAGAAAACAATAATCCCAAAGGTGAGTATACTGAAATAATGACTTCTGTTTATGTGAAAGAGGTACAAACTCAAAAATCCTAAATTATGAAAAAGGGTTTATGTCTTTTTTTATCTGAATGTATCACTGATGTAGGTTAATTTAGGGGCTTTGAGGGGCGTTGCTGTTTATTTTTTTTTCATAAAATAGATCCTATTGAGTTCTTACAATGTGCGTTTCTTCGTAGTATCTTACAAAAAAAACCAGAATCATTAATATTAGACAAATGCTCAAAGACATTTTGAAAAGGAGATTTTAAATTCACTTTATCCTTCTATTTACTGTTTAATTTACAGAAGTAAAATTAACCAAATCATGAGGTCATTGTGAACTAAAGATCCAAACAGTACAAAAAATTCCATAAATAGATTAAAAGCATTTAAGGAAATCAGAATTAGGTATTGAACTGTCCGCATAAGAATGCAATGTGTTCTATCTTTCTATTATGAATTATGTGCACTTGTTTACATTAATGCCAGAGATAAATAAACAGCTGCAGCTTTGAGCTTCTTTCCTTAATGCATGCATCCCATTGTCTCATAAATTACACCTTAATGTGCATCTTAGCATTATTTTGCTAGGCAAAGAAGGTAAAAGACACAGAAATCAAGAAAAAAGCCCTGGCAGCTCTGAAGCCTTTAACCTGGCCATGTCTCTACCTGCTTTCTCAATTATACAACTTTTTGCAAAATCAGAATTCAGCTTAAAACTTGATTTAGCAGGGCTAATCTTCAATTCCCTTTTTATCTGCAGCCTCTAATTCACCTTACTGATCGTTGAGTGGGTTTCACTTTCAGGGCACTCCCATTGCATAAAAAAACAAGAAGGAAGTATGAAGCAAGAGGGAGCCAGCTGCAGTCTTCAGATACATTTCAGTCTGTCAGGTGTCCCACACATGTAACACAGCATGCACTGGTGTTAGCCAAGCTCGACAACACAGGCTTCAGAACTTCTGGGAAATACCGGCAGAAAATTGATACAAAACTCTCTGGAGCTCTAAACAGAATGGTAAGGTTGCTGCCCATGAAAACTGCATCCAAACAAAGAAGACTCAAAAAAGGCTCAGTCACAGATCCTGTTTGGCCCACCCAGGTAACCCAGGTCAGAGGTTGGAGGCAGATGGTCCCAGCCTGACACCCCAGGCACTGGCTGAGGTCAGCCTGCAAGCTTGCCCAGGGGAAGGGACAGGAGCAGGACACAGGTCTGCTAAAGAAAGTCCTCTCTGGCAAGGCTCCTCCGTCATGAAGAGCAAACCCTACCTCTGCACAGAGTCCTCTCCACTCCCTCTCCACCAATACCCAAGGCAAGGAGCCACATGCTGGAACCTGGAGGCTGGGGACATGGTGAGAAAGCAGCTGGGTGTTCAGTGGGGAATTTAAGAACTCAAGACCTGACAGATCTTACAGCATCTGCAGGAAGGGAATGTGCAGGTTCAAATCACCAACTTCCACTTAGAAGGGATTCAGGGAGGTCCCCAGGAGAAGCTCTGAGGGCATTCAAGCAGCTCATTGATTCAGCATGTGCAATGGCAGGCCTCCCTCCTTGAAGGGAGACCTGAATCAGTTTTCTTGGCAGCACACCCAAGAAATGAAGGGGTACAAACACCACCTGCTCTATCCAGGAATTGCCTTGACAGTGTCAACTGTTACATTACCCATATTTTAAATTGTGATTCAGCAACTTAAACTGGATCAGAATAACAAAGAAATGTTGTGAGTGAGAAAACTTTGTTAACAAAGCCCGACAGACCACTCTGCTCAGCTTCCCTGCCAGTGACTGACCCCCGCTCCCTACTGTGATTGAATATCAGAAACTCTTCCAAACTCAAGGCAGAGGAACCTAATGCATTCATTGCATTTCCTCCCGATTCATTTGCTCATCACTGTTTTACACTCCAAGCCTTGTTATGGACAAAAGGGAATGCACCATGTGTCTCACCAGCTTGATATTTGCTGTCAGCCACATGCTGGCACATGCACTCACGCTGTGATCTCCCCAGCTGCGGCACTGCAGACACACAAGTGCCTCTGGCCCACGGTCTGAACTCCAGTGTGCTGTACACAAGCCCCAAACACACACATGCACAGAGAATAGAGAGCACACACCTATGTAGGCTGGGCAAAGGGCACGGCCAGACAAATGTACCAACCAGCAGACTGTTCACAGGCAGCTGGCCCCTTATATCCCCTCCCACAACCTCAGATTGCTCCTCCCAGCATCCCATAATGAGTTCCATCCCCCAGGACAAGGAATCACCCAAAAAGTCTGTGCAGTGCCCCAGAGAGCCACACCTCTGGGGACTCACAGTGCTGGGTCTTGCCCACCTTGTGGGGTTGATGCTCCTGGGACAGCCCTGGGACTGGCGCTCACGTTTCTGACTGGGATACTGGGACTACCCCACTGCCCTCTGCCCCCATGCCCCTCTGTGTGGGAAGGGGTGAGCCTTTATCACATACTCTAACAAACACCAGCACCACCAGTGGGAAGCATTTTGACTGCTACTGAATCAAAACAGGTTGGTGCCTTGTGGTAATTTATTTTTCTGTTCTTATACAGCAGAAAGAAAATTAAAGGAAATGAAATTTATAAAAAGACTGACAGCACTCTCTCTGCTACAGACAATAATGCTTAGAAGTGGAAAAAGGAGGCTGGAGTGGAAGGACCTGTCATTTGTCCAGATGCATCCCCACAAACTGGAAGCCCTTGGCAGTATTGGCGAGGCAGCCAGGCGCAGCTAACTGCTAACCAATGCCTCTGGATAAAAGGGTCTCATGTGGCACCAGGCAACTGGCCCAGCTGTGGAGGAAGGACTCTGAATCACCCCATGATTATGAACATCTGTGAGGGTGTCCACGAAAAATTCTTGTCCCTATTCTCCCATGCACAGTTCCCAGCTCCCAAACCTGTGCTCCTTTATGTGGCAGGATGTATGCTCAAGCACTGCCTTGCTAAGACGGAAAAGTGGAGCTAAGCACAACCAAATGGACAGGCCAAAAGGAGCAGGTGCCCCCTCGAGTCTTTTCCAGGAGATAACAGAAGGGAGCACTTAGGAATTGTATTCTAATACTATAAGAGCACAGAGTGGGCCACTGAATCCCAGAGAATGGGCAAGAAGACTCAACAGGAAGGCCAGGCCTGCTCTGAGGAACAGAAGCGGTACTATTTAATGAAGATTTTCCTACAGATTTCTGAGTTTTGGAGCCTCAAGGCTTGTTCCTCTACAACCTTCCTGGTTGTGAAAGGGCACCCAGTGGAATCCATGCTGCCAGCTATACTAAAGAGATGCTTCAAAAACACATTGGACAGGGTACAAATGGAGAGAATAGCAATCAGATGATTCAATGCTGGCTGCACATCTTTTCTGAGCTGCCAATAGCACAGGATCTGAGTCAATGGGCTGCAACAGCCTGTCTTGTAAATAATCCTCCTTCATTTTTCTCTGCTTCAGAACTATCCAAAGCAAAGAAAAAAAAAATGGTGTTATAAAATAGTCCATAGTCCTCTCTCCCTTGTAAGAAACAGGACCATCCACTGTCTCCTGTGTCATTCCTGGTGATATGTTTCTATGGTGCAGAAGTGTTTAGGCTGTCAATGTCCTCTTGAGCTGTAGAAATAAAGGATATCAGGTATCATGTGATGGACTGTGTTTAGAAGATTTTGAATTGAATTAACCACATCTTAGTATTCCCTTCTGAGAAGGTAGAAAACAGGATGTTTTCTGAATCTAAGGTCTGGATAAAATGCTATCATTTAAATTCCCTAGTGTTCCAGAGACATCATGATACAGCCTACTCTTTTGAACAACTCACAACACAGAGTTTTTCGTCATGTAATTCTATTGGAAAGCCTGCATCTCAATAATGGAGCTGCACTGACTCTAGGGTGCCTTTGAACACAGACAGACAACACTCCAAGAGATGGGGAGAAGGCACTCTTACAGCAGCCGTCACGGAAACTTTGTCCTTGGATTCATATTTTTGCTTTCCCTGAAAAAGCCTTTTAGGCCATTTGTGACCTGCTGCTAAAAGGAGCTGATGTAATTGCAGAAAGCTGACACAGCATCCAGTGTGCCTCTCTGGGGCAGGACTCAGCTGCAAGGTCAGGCAGTGCAAAGCTATGGCAGGGCTGGAAAACAGCACTCCTTCAGTTTAGCTGAGGCAGAGAACAAAACTTCACATCTGCACTGAATAATGCTTCTGGGCCCATGGTGAGGGTGGAGGTCTCAGGTGACTCATTGATGCACCTGGGCTCTTGAGACCATTCTCTGCTAGCTGCCACGTGGGAAATGTGGTGGCCTCTCAGAGAGCTTGTGTTATATCTCCAGCTTTTCATTAACATCTCTGGTACCTGGTGGGTCCTCAGGTGTTAATGGCTACCTACACATAGCCAGATGAGTTAAGCCAGTCAATGTATGGGATTCGTCAATAAATTAAGATGTCAAAACCCACATATCACACACATGGTGTTAAGTTTGAAACTGTTGCTGTGTCAGTGGACTGGTAGGAGTTGAATTATTTGCCAAATAAGAAGGATCTGGTGCCATTTGAGATGCTCTTGTGTATCCAAGGTGTCTCTAGGATATCTGTACAGGACTGACAGACATGACAGGAGGAGTTACATGAGACTCAAGAACTTTGGCAACAAATACTGCAGGAGGTTAGACAGGATACTGTGGGGCAACCTAATGATGGTTCACCATATTTAGACAATAAAATCACAAATTAATACTGTGATTTAATCTAAAGAACTTTTGGACAGCCAAGAATTTGGTGTTTACGTCAAGATGGTCTGAATGGTGGGTTTGATTTTTCTGACTAGACCTCCCTTGCTTGTGCTACCGGATGTGGGGTTCGGTTTACATTGTCCCCCCACCTTTCCCCCTGCCCCTAGTCCTGGCCACTCCCTCGGGCTCTCCCTGTTGGTTCCTGTACCCCAACCCCGCCCTTGTACCGCCCCTGAGCCCTGGGGGAAAAGGCCCTGCTCCCTGGCCACCTGGTCTCTCTCTCGCTCTCTGCCTCTGGGGACCACATGGACCAGACGCAACGATTAAACATCTTCTAATACCCCCATGGAGAGACCCTTCTCACCTCCTTTGTCGTCGCTGTGTTTGTAAGGCTGACAGCGGGCCAGAGCAAGAAATGCTGAGCTGTCTAATATGGACTGTGGAACAGCAGAGAAATTCTGCTCTCTCCTAGAAGCCTCAGCTGAGCTCTCAGGGAAAGCTGCAGCTTGCTAAACAACACCCAAGTGCTTACAACAACCTCAGATGTGAAATTTCATCTAAATCCTAAGAAATCTACTCTTCCTCTTGAGTTAGCCCGTAGAGACACATTGCTCTGCAATTGTGTTTAACAGTACAATGTCTTGGCTATCTGGGATTGCAGCCCAGAATCACTTTGCCTTGGCATAGCTGAAGAGAGAAGCACTATTGTTCCCAGAACAAATTTTAAAATATTTCCACGTTGAGAAGACAGATAAACACAAAATTCTTATAGAAGATCAACAGTGTGAGGAGTGACAACAGGTTTGGCACACTTCTGAAATGCACCACCTTGAAATGGTGCAGGCTCAAAGCTCTCTAAAACCTTCTGAAAACCCCTTCCTTTAAGGCATCCCAAGTCAGAACCCAAAAAAATGCTGTGCAAAAATAGCATTAAGTCAATATTCCTTTAAAGATGGCTGAAGCCATCCCAGTATATCTTCAGTTTCAAAAATACTTGGATATTTCAACTACTGAAATACTTTACAGGCACTAAATGTTTCTACAATAATTATGACATTGTCAATGCTATGTTAATTCTCTTCTTCCTCAGAAGACTCTAATTATCATTCGTTTTTATTTAACAATATATGGTTCCAGGTCATACCTTTGATTTACTTTTTTTCAATTAAATTTTCTCTTTTCAATTTATCCAAAACTCTGAGCATTTCATAATTAGTTTTAATTTCATTTTAAGCTCCACCAGTTCAAGTTGTCTCCAAGCACATAATTAAATTTCATTCTCAGGAGACAGTTATTCCATCTAGATTTTGTAATAGTTTATCATACAGTTTATAATAGACTTGGTAATAGTTATTCAAATGCACAGGACTGTGCAATTTCCTTAGAAATATGACTCACATACTTTTATATCCCAGAGCTCTAAAAATGAGTTGTTTCCAGTTGCCACGAAAATAGATTAACTAGATTTAAAATATATGTGGGGAGTACCAAAACCAGACTTTCACTCAATTTTTGATCAAAACCCACAAAGAACAGAACCCTTGCCAAGAAGAGACAAGCAGTGACGAACCGCATTTTTCTGATGGTCTGTGCTCTCACAAGATGGTTTGCTGAGAGTTTCTTTCATCCTGGGGGAATTTGCTAAGCACCACCTACAGCCTGCACAGGGCTGGGGTGTCTCCTCTCCCCGGGGGTGGAAGCCCCTGCTTCTGGGCCTGTCATTTTAGCAGGATGGAGTCTGCTCCTTAGCGGGCACTCCAAGGGAACAGGTGAGCGTGTTTACATCTTTGAAGCGCTTTGATGATGGTGACGAGAAAGACCTATTCTTTCCTACCTTGTGACCTGTAGATTAGGCTACATCTCTTTTGCAGGTACCAGTCATTTTAGGGAAAGAATGGGGTTCTGCCCAAGTGTCTAGAAAGCAGACTGGTTACCCTCGTGGTCATTCTACTGTCTAAAGGGAGACTTCTCTTTCAGTTTGAGTACTGTGGACAGTAAACCACATGAGGTAGTCAGTAAATCTTAACATTTGCTCTGCAGCTCACAGAGCAGATTTTCCTACCTGAAACTGGAACACAGAAACAGCGTTAGTAACATTGGCCTTACCCTCTCAAACTTCCATTTAGATAGTTTTACTAAAAAAAAAAAATCAAGTAGATACTAAACGTGAAGTAGCTTTCAGAAAACATTTAAATATTCTTTCTCAACTGTCTGTATATTATTTACATTAGACTTTTCTCAGCACAGTGAGTCTCTTGCTTCATCTGGAGTTCCTAGAGAAAATTTAATTTCCCAAACTATAAGGGTAAGGTTCAATTTCTGCCAGCTGTTTCTAGGGGTGAAATGGGATCCAAGTATTCAGTTTAGGACCACCTGGAAGTAAGTATCCACTACCCCTTCTCTTTACTGCAGAAAATATTTGTGGTCACTACATTTCTTCCACTGTTACTGGAAATTTATAATAGAAATTTTGGATTGCTGGAAATATTTTGTCCATTGTATAAGTTGAGAGACATGTTAAAATGGATTAAATTCCATTTATGTCCAGAGACCACTGCTTCTCCTTCATTAAGCTTTTCTGAAAGCAATTGGATAAAATTTGGGCTGTAAAATTATAAGTCTTCCCATGAAATTTATTTGGAGAGAAAGAAATGTCAACTACAAGTTTGGGGAGCCAAAGCAACAGTACTCACACAGGTGATGCAATATGGTAACTTAAACAGTAGTTTTTCAAATAACATTTTTTATTACATTTCTTCTCTTTCCAGAATCTTCCAAATTACCCTCACAGGCTGTGTAAAGGGATAGCAGAATCTGAAGATAACACAGTTACTGAAACCAAATAAATCTCCAATCCCTAGAAAGCTTTGTGTAGTCCTGCAATAAATTAAATTCCCTTAATTTATCTTTAGTGACCTCAACCGTTTGAAGCGGAGAGTAGCGAAACTATTATAGGAAGGCAGTCAATCCTCCTTCAGATCTCTGCAGCTTCTAAAATATTTTTTAGTCATCTGCCTCCAGTTCATACACAGTGGAGAAAGAAATAGCAAGATTTTTCCACCTCTGCTTCACTAGTTTCTGATATTCTGTGGTGACTCTCAACAGCCACTAGATGAATCCTGGGTAGAAGTGCTATTTCTCCTGTTTAACAATAGGTGAGGAAAAAGCCCTTACTCTACAGCACCTCTGGATACAGTATTACAGATATTTTCACGTAGTTTAACATTTTCAGTGTTACTTTAAAAAAAAATACTGAAAAAACCTGACATAGCACTTTACACAACAAAATGAAATACTAAGTTTAATTAAACATCACAGAGTACATGGTGTAATTCCCATTGGTGCACGGGTTAAAACTCACCTGTAGCTGTGCAGATTTAGTTTGGAGTGGAGCATCTTTGACACTTACAACCACCAGTGAGGCTCAGAGTAAGAGAGGTCTGGCTTCCTAAAATTTTTTCTCTTTTCTTTCAGGGAGGGAGTGCCTCATTTCTTGACCACTCTCTGGGCTAAGCCTGTCTTCTCTTTTGTTACCTACAATGCTTTTGGGTACTAGCTTGGTGGCACAACTTTATGTGCAATGTGCATAGGTCAGGCTGTGATCCTGCTCCACTTTCTCCCAAGTCTGAATTATAAAAAAAGGATTTTCATCCAATTCTCACACAGAAACTTTATAAAACATAATTAAGAGGTTTTATTGCACAATTGCTCATAAGTAGATCTTGACAAACATTATTAAACTGACTAATTGGCAGCACAAATTTCTTACTCAAGTGCACAGGAAGATAACTACCAAAGTGATAAATTGTTCGTTTGCTGTCCACAGGGAATTTTTAAGAGTAAGACTGAGTCATTTCTATAGTTTGAGCTGTTCTGAAATCACAATGACTTCCGTGTGCAATGACATTCAGAAGACTGTCAGCTGGGATATGCATTCTTCAATGAAAACATGACTAATTAGAACCTCTAGTGGTAAAGTTGAATTAAAAGAATCACAAAATCATCAAGGTTGGAAGAGACCTTTAAGATTGTCTAGTCCCACCATCAACTCAGCACAACATAATCACCCCTTAACCAGTCCCAAGTGCTACATCCAGATGCCTCTTGAGCACTTCCAGAGATGGTGACTCCACCACCCCCCAAAAAAGTTATTACCATTTGCTCAACACCCCATGATAGAGTGCTGGCTCTCAGGAGGTAATCCTGACTCTATTTAAATCAATCAAAGGTTGTAAGAACAGTGAGAACTAACCTTCTTCCATGGTTTTAAAAACGGAACTAGATGGAAATGTTGTTTGGATGCAATTTCAAATTGCAGCCGGACACGGTGCTAGGTAATCCCATTGGGGCTTCCTTTCCCACAAAAGGTTGGACCAGACAATCCTTGAACTTCCCTTCTAACTTGGACTGTTCTATGATTGTGTGAAGCTTCATCTTAGCTTAATACTAGCATAGAATCTTTGAGCTCAACAGTTTAATTAAAAATATTTAATTGAGTCTTTTCTCCTCATATGGTATAACTTGTTTTATTAAAAATAAAAGAACTAAGTTTCACAGCACAAAAACTAACCAGAGAGAGTCTGGTCACCTCCCAAGACAGACTTTCAATTTCTGATCATCCAGAGAATTCACGGTCACTAGAGGAAACACGTGGAGCTGAAGGATGCAGGCAGGATGCCTCCATGTATTGTCCATGGTCTTTTAGAAATATGGCCACTTTCAAGATAGTATTCTTCAAGCTTGGCCTGAGTTTGAAACCTCAAGCACCAACTAGTCCACTGAGGGACAGTGTTGTTTCTCTTCCTTCATCAGTGATGAAGATTAAGGACAAAGTCTAGAGAAATACTTCTCTATTCATGTAGTTTGAGAAGAAAAAGTATAAAGTAGTCATGTGGCATCACTATCTGTCATGCATGTACAGGCACCTGACCAATTAAATAACAGCATAAATGATGTTATATATCATATGTTACAGCTTCACCAACTTTCAGTCCATTTGTGATAGCCAGCCTCATTGAAACAGAAATGACAGATCACAAGGGTAAACCTGGGCCGTAAGCAGTTGTTTATTCAAACAGTACTCTAATCCACGACTATATTCCATGTGTCTCTAAGAACTGCTTAACAATAATCTTAGTACTGTATTTGACTGGTACTATTTTCTTAAGTAAATCATAAAACTAAATTGGAATTGTGGGGGCTTTCCATTTAGGTAACATTACAGCTATTGAACCAAACCAAGACCAAATGCATATTTTGAAATGAGAAATGAAGGAATGAAATTTTACTACATATTAACAACACCATTTTTGAAGGCTTATATTATTTGAATTGCAAATACTGACTAATGCAATTAACAGATGCAGGGGTTGTGTAATGCAATTTCTGCTTGTCAATGTGTTAATAAACATGTTCTTCTGCTCAGGTACAGATGACAGCTGTTCGGGAGTCCCAGGAGTATCCTTAACACAGAAGGCCTTGCACAGGCAAAGCACAAAAGTAATTTCCTTATAGTTAATATGGGGATGTGAACAGTGATAAATTTACCACTACTATAAAATACCGTAGAATACCAGCTTGGAAGGATCCTCAGGGATCATCTTCTCCAACCTTTAAACTATTAGCATGCATCTTCACATCTTTCTAAAACCACACTTACACATTCAGCCTCTTCTGGCCACATACATCAATCCCACCACCAGGCTTTCAGCAGGGTCAGCTGACATAATTCCACTGAGCACTGTTCTCCTGCTGGCTTCAGAAAAGGACAGATGAACAGTAGTTTCTCCTTAGTGCACAATTACAGAGGCAATGGTATTTCACACTGCAGTATTCATGTGAAAACATTCCAGTGAGGTAGTTAGTAATTGATAAACGATTGGTATCTCTTGGAAGTGATCCCATGTGGGTGCAAAGTAGTCAGTAGTGCTTGCTCTGCAAGACAGACCCAGGGAGGGCGGATATGAAGATTTATATTGAGATCCTTAAGGTCTGGCAAAGAACACCCAGCTTCTGCATGTGTGAACCCTCTGCAGCATCTCTATCTTAGGATGGTCTGAGCAAGTTCTGAGCCAGTAACAGACTGGCAACAAGCTCTGATTGCCTGGTGCCCTTTTCCATTCTCCTAAACTTTAACTTGCTTTTAGCTTCAGTAGCTTCACTTAGACACCAGGCCAGCGTTGGATAAAATGTATTTTACTGAATACAGGAAACATTCCATGTTATGATTAGGACCCTGATAACCATCCTTTGTCCTGTACACCAGGAGTGTGTGTGAGAAGCACATGAGTTTAGGGCCGCCGGAAACAGGGAGCACAGAACAGCCTGGTGGTGTCTGTGGGGGCGAGGGGGAGCATGGCCAGGCAGAAGGTTTGGAGCCCCGTGCAGGGAACACCATGGATAAAGCAGAGGAGCCAGGCATGCCAGGCCTTGACAAGCTGAGGAAGAAGGAGATACAGTGGCCGAGTACACATCTCAAGATGAAGATTGTCTCAGCAACAGGGGACAGAGCTGGGCTGTCTGCGGGCTCCTGGGGGGTCTTTGCAATGATGGATTTGTGCTGTCTTTCCTGTGCATACACAAGGATGACCTGGCCCCAGCAAGGGCTCACTGCAGCTGCATCTGCGTGCTCTGGAAGCTGCTTTGGCAAAGAGACCTCCACATTCATGAAAACTTATGCTGCTACTGTTATCATTAATAACAGAGGGAGAACGTTCCAGCAATGCTTATGGAAGAAAGTCCATTGACTTTAGCAGTTCTGCAGTCTGGCTGAAACTGCTTTCAAACCAGTGCAAATATGTAAAGGAGTAGAGTGTTCAGATCAGTCCCAAGGGAACAGGGCACTTTGTGAATCCTCATATTAATCATTATAAGCAAGTAATCCTTTTTATGATGGAATGAACACGGCAGTGAACATGAGATCAGGGGTGAGGTGTCTTTATGAAAATTTGGCCCCCATTTTCAAAATTGCTGAGAATTTCAGCTTTATTAATGTTTGTTTGTATTTCAAATTATAGATGCATATGAAAGATGCTTCAGCCCAATAGGCAAACCATGTTTCTGATCTTCTTAGCAAATCTAATAGAATATTAATATATTTCATCAGTGTATTAGGATCAAGCTGGTTATTCATACTCATTCAGTAGGGCATGTATCTTTAACATCTTTATCATACTTTGAGAGAATGACAGTGAGTCAGCCTGATGGATCCAGTCTGTGATTCATGTGTCTTCCCTTGTAATTGTCCTCCCTTGCTCATTAAAATGACAGTTTTTCATACTTGCCTTACCTATAGATATATTTGGGTTTCAATTATAATGAAAGAAGCAAAATTCAGCATGAGTATCTTTCTCAGCACACCACCTGGCTTTTATTTTCAGGCATTTTTTACCAAAATGGAAACATCTCCTTTCTTTTTTAGTGGAATTGTATTTTTTAGTAAAATATTTAGTAGCTAAAAGCCTTTAATCATACTTTCTTTGTTATTTGTTCTTTTTTTGTGCTGACAGTCTTTAAACACTTCCTTAAAGCTAAGCTGCGCCACATAAAAAAAAAAGTATTCAGGTACATAAAATAGATTCCAATAGCAAAACTGAACAAAAAATCACTAAATATATGTCAGTCTTTGTTTAAGATCAGCAGAGTCTTTCCAGGCTATAAATCACAGGAGAGAGACATCATCCTGCAACAGTGATTAGGGCTCAGCTTCTGGTTTCAGATGTTCCCCCACAGTCAGCATTTCCAGCCAGCTGCTCTCTGCTCAGCACACAGGCTGCTCTAGGGCTCTTCTGTCCCCAGGCAGTCAGGTCCCAACCAGGGAAGCAAAATTGCCGTTTTTCAGCCAGATCCCTCTGCCAGCCCTGGCAGCTGTGCTGACAGAAATCAGGCAGCAGCATGGGAAAAGGGAAGGAGATGCAAGAGTGAGGGGTAACAAAAATCTCTTGAAACCACAGAAAATTTTGTTCATGTGTATCTATATTTTTGTGTAGATATCCGTATTTTATAGGTACCTAAACTTTAGTTACCTGATAGAATCTTTACACCACTCTGGCTGCATAAAAATGTTGCAATGTAGGTACAAATAATTTTCATGATATTATTGTTTTCAATATAAGGGCTTTGTTTATGAAAGAACTTCATGCACATTACTGTAATAAAAAGAATGCCGAAGGTTGCTGGAGAAGGTTTCACTACAGCTCTCCTTCCACAGGAGTACCTGGAACTATGGGGCGTCTTGAAGCAGCAAGAGAGTTTGGGTTCACTGGAAGGCAGGGGACTAAAAATCAGTACAAAAAACTAAGCAAAGGTGGGGAATCAGAGAAATCTCTCCTTAAAATAAATGAAAATCTGATAAAGAAGAAATGTGGTGTTTCCAGCCAGTTCTTACACTAGAGTTATTAGAAACACTCAAATCAAAAGTAAACCTCAGGACACCTAACTTGGGCAGACCAAGAGGAAACAATAATCTTCACACAGTCCCTTGCAGGAAAAGCAACTGACACTCAAAATTTATGTGCAAAATCAAGCTACTTTTTCTAAGTCATCAGGTTTTTATCTCAAGACTATGCTGCCTACTAAATAAACTTTAGGTCAAGCTGTATTAAATATTTCAGAAGGTCACCTGGCAACATTCACTAGGCTACTCTTTACACCTCATTTTAATTTAATACTGGGCCTTATGGTGGACAAATTTTGTAACATGGCTGAGGATCTGGAACAGCTGATGTATAATTTCTGCCAGCTAAAAGCAATATCAAAGCCTTTACATTTTTAATAACTGATATATTTAATAAATAATCAGCCAGTGTAGGAACAAGGATATTATAAAAAGTATGGATGCCTGTATTGACTATCCATGTAGACAATGATTTGCTTATTGTATTAGATTTAGGATTTCCTTGTACATTTTAAAAGAACAGAATGATGGGGTTTATCCAAGTACAAGGATATTTTACTGGAGTTACCAAAAACCTTGACTCTGCCCTGTAGTGACACCTTGAAGAAATAAAGATGAACAAAACAAATTTCTTCTTAAAAATCAATGTCATAAGAGTATCCTTTTTTCAGGTCCTTGCCCCAGAAACTGCTAATGCAATTGCATGAAGCAGTCAGAAAATAAAAGAAAAAAGCATAGCAGAAAGTGGAATTCTAGACAGGCCCATTCCTCTTCCAAAGGGAAAATACCTATCACCAGCTCCAGAACCAGGCTTCTTCCCCAACAACTTCCAAAAGGCTAAATGTGCACAATACCCAGCTCCATATTCCCCAACTTCTTCTTTGTCTGGATGATGGAGTTGTTCCCTTGGACAGGATCCCTTTGAATCCGAGAGGAGTCCAACTTCCGAACTTGTAAGGACACTCCTAACTTCTGAGTAGACAGAAGTTAGACAACATCACAATGGTATTTGCCTTTCTTTTTTTTTTTGTCTTTTTTTATTGGCTATGGAAACCAGAATCAGTTTAGAGTTTGCAGAAGTGTTTGTCAATTTTGTGTTTTGAAAGGCTGAGAAAGAGGCAAGGGGCTGGAAGGAAGATGTCCTGGAGCAGAGACAGAGCAGGGAAGGATGTGCCGTGGGCGTAGGTATTCTCCAGACACTCACTAATGTCTGTTCCTCTTCAGTGGTTGCCATTACAGGTTAAGCTGACAGTGTGCAACACAGCACAGACAGCATACAGTCACATGCCTATTCCCAAATGGTGACTTTGCTTTCCCTTCCCCCACATCCCTCAGTCTAGAGAGCACCCTTGGGCCATGAGTTCCTCTGTCTTCATCACAGCAATGAGACCTGCAGAAGATGCCCATGTCCTGTCCCTCACAGACTCTGGGGGCCATGCACTTCATTTTAGTTGTCCAATCCTCTGTATTCACTGAAAAAAGTGCCTAAATTGGGTTTTTGAATCACCGTTCCCAAGCTGGTTTACAAAATTAGGCGAGCTCAGTCTTTCAAAGTGAGAGACTCAAGTTTGGGGAGTGACTGATTCCTCTAAAGATGGTCTAAAGTCTGGGGTTTCCATTCCTTGAAAATTCTAGAAAAGTTTGTCCTGGCTTTACATGAAAAAATACCCTGTAATTTATAAGCACTCACAATGAAAAAATCCCCTTTCAATCAGACTCAGATTTGCATCTCTCATCCTGAGGAGCATGTAAAACAAAATCTAGATCCTGCACCCATTAATTGCAGTTGTGCTTTTTTTTTGCTTTTTTTTCCAAAAAGAGTACATCACTGGACTAGAGATGGATTCAAGACACGGCAGTTGTAACCCAGTAATAATGACTCTTCATGGTGATAGTAAAGCAATTAAAAGCTGTAGACTGTAAAGACAGCAGGAAAAAGTTGCAGATTTTTTTTCTGCACCCTATTTGGCTTCCTTTCATTTGCTTGTAATTTTGACTGAAGAAAATCAGGTAGCAAGGCTTCTCTTCTCTTCTCTTCTCTTCTCTTCTCTTCTCTTCTCTTCTCTTCTCTTCTCTTCTCTTCTCTTCTCTTCTCTTCTCTTCTCTT
>VZTI01001772.1:221563-257788 GCA_013397865.1 Struthidea cinerea | reverse complement strand
TCTCTCTCTCCCCTCCCTTCCCTTCCCCTCTCTTCCCCTCCTTTCCTCTCTCCCTAGAGGATTCCCCAGCCCACTCACTGCTTTCTCGAAGAAACTGGAAGTTACAGGTATCTGCATACAAGAGCCTGAAGCACCAATATTAGCTGAGACTTGTTAATCTATGTCCCATCAAAAGAAGTCTCCAGAATCATGTATTTAAACAGGACTTCTTATTAAATCTTTTTCCAGTGGAACTTTAGGAGTTGTGACGATTTTTTAGGTTATTCTGTACATTCTGCATCCTACCTGTTGCTTTACATAGTTGCTTTAAAGGGAAACCAGCTGCTCTTTCCCATTAGATTACTCTGCTGAAGCTTAAAGACAGCTTTACATGTTCAGAGGACATAATAATCCTTTTATTCCCCCATATTTCATCTCTCCGATGTTAAAATGTATATTGTGTATTGGTGTGCCATGTCATATCTTATAACTGAAAAGTAATCAAATATTATTAAAAGCATTCAATCAAATTCTTTTCAGGCTGTGGTATGTATGTTATGCCAAATAGCAATGTTCTGAAACTTCATGCTTCTGAAACTTCCTGCTGCTGAAAATGAAAATTCAGGTCAGAAAAGTGCTGATTTGTGATATTTTAGATTAGACTCCAAAAGGAGTGCTGGGAAGGGTCTTCTTTCAGAATTGGTTATTTCAGGGCTTCACAACCTCTTACCAGAGCAGGTCACATCTAGCAATTTATTATTAAAGCATCCATACTTTCTATGAAATGCTTTCTATTTTGTGCTGCTTTTGACCTTCAGTGTTTTGCTAAAAGCATAACAGAAATGGTATTAGCAGACAAACTTTCTGCAACGGGGCCAGACCCTTCATACCAAAGCAGGGTTTGGAGTTCTGACTAAAGGATTCTTTAGCTGATGACGGCTCTGAAGGGTTTTGCTCATAAAGTGCTGTACCATCTATAGTCATAAAGCAATGGATGTCCCTAAATTATATTTGAATGACAAGTGTTGATAAACACAAAAATAAGACAAAAACTCACCTCTCTTCTGTTTCCTTTTTCCTTCAGAAATAAGGGAAAGAACTTGTATGCAATAATACCTAATTCTCTTTTAAAGAGACAAACCTGATTTTGTGATTGAGGAGTCCAGAGCTGCACAATGGAACCATATAGGAGTATCCTATATAATCCTATAATGGAATTATAACCATCTATTTATTTGTGTGGCAGTAAGAAGATGGTCAATTTTTAAATCACAAGATTTTCTTGATTGAATCAGTGCATGATGAAAGCCTCTAGAATTTATATTAGAGATTACAAGTTGCAATGAATCTTAGGGCTACTGGAATCCCAGCTGCTTCACCACGGACAGACCTTTTCTCTTCTTCAGGTTCATGCTTCTAAGCTTACTGGAAAATTGATTTGTAATTTGATTAAACTGGAAGACTGCTTTCACCGTGACAGAATACCAGAGGACTCTCTAAGTGTGGAAAGGCAATGAATGAACCTGGGGATCTATGATTAAGCAATGGGAATTCAGGTGAAGCATGAATATGTAGGTGGCCACTGAAACACTCTGGCAAGGAAAGCAGCAAGCCTCTGAGTTAGCTCTGGAAGCCCTCCTAGAGGTTACAGTTAAGTAGAAGGCAACGTTCAGGCGACTGCCCTGAGGCACCTGCCTGAGATATCCCGCAGTCAGGCTCTGCAATCTGAGTATTTTCTTTTTGAGAAGCTGCTAGTCCCACCCCACACTACCCTCTGGACAGAAGCAGCACCAGTGAAGGGATTGCTGAAGGAATTGATGTGCTGAAATGGTCCCTGAGCACCTGCTTTGGGCAACATACCAACGGCCTTCATGCCATATCCAGGAGGGTCATCCTTTACTGAAACAGATCAAACAGCCTGGCAACTCTTGGCCATGCCATTTTCCAGCTGAGTTAAGTCAAAGACGACGGATCAACTAATCTCAAAGTTTCATCTCTCTCTCAAATGTCTCTGTCAATATGAATCAAAACTCCTACTTATTATTTCACAAGCATGAAAATTCAGGTGCAATTCAAGTGTGTACATTTCACTAACTTTCACATCTTTACCTTGTAATCTTTCATCTTAAAATAGGCTTAAAACTAAAAGTTTAATTCAACCATAAACATAAGTCCTTCCACAATTACAGCTGTTTCAATTACTTGTTGCAGTAATATTTCATAGTTAGTAGGCACTCCTTTGAATATTCATTTGGTTGCTTCATTTAGCAAATTTAGTTTAAAAACCATATTTAGAAACCTTTTTCAGAAGGAAAAAAATTATTTCTGTGCCTTCAAAATGTAAATTAATGTATTTTAATTGCCCGTTAAATTATGAGAATTATTAGCTATTGCAACAGAATCAGCTTTCAGTAATTTGCATCTCAAACTAACTTCTGAAGAAGCTCATTATTTAATAGATGTACATATCCTGCTGCTGAGAAGAATACATTATTTCTTTATCAAGCATTTATTAACACAGGGTTCATAACATCGTAAAATGGCTTGGGTTGGAAGGGATCTTAACGATCAACTTCCAACCCCCCACCATGAGTAGGGACATCTTTTACTAGACCAGGTTGCTCAAAGCCCCATCCAGCCTGGCCTTGAACACTGCCAGGGAGGGGGCATCCACAGCTTCTCTGATCTAGTAATTCTTTGCCAAAGGATTTCTGGTTAAAAACATCAACTGCTATCTGAAAAAATATAATCTGAAATTTTGTCTTGTATTCATACATATTATCTACTCTGTTGTGTGTATACATATGTGTACATGTGTGCATTTGTATACATAGCTGTCTATATTAAATTCTCCGTCAGTGGCAATAATTTTACCATTTCTTTTATGCTTCTGGATATTTATATCTGAAGATATTTATAAGAGTATAACTATGTGAAGCACAGAGACTTCATATCCATCTGTCTTGCTATCCATCTGTCTTGCAAAAAACCCCTGATTTATACTCACAGAGAGATTACAAATGCAGAAGAAATTGCCTTATGTGATTCAATTCTTTATCAACAACTGCCTGGTTATTTTTCCAAAGAACTAAGAGTGAAATTGTGACTGTTCAAAAATATTTCCCTCAATTTCTTTATAGCCTCTGAAGGGGTTTAAGATAACCTTGTGAACTTTTTAGTACACCAAGTTTCACAGCTTTCTTCTAGGTTAAGTGAGTAAGGATATTTAACATTGGTGTGTTTTACAGACTAGTGTGGCCAGTGTGCCAGGTCCTGGATGATGCACTCCTGGACTCAGGCAGAGCTGCTCTTATGTGTGGTGTGAGGCCCTGGTCCCAAACTTTTAAGCTCGATGCCTGGGGCTAAACGTGAAGGCACTGGCATTTTGCAAGAGGTCTGATGTCAGATATGCTGAGGACCTGTCACTCTGTGTCACTTGTTTAATGAGCCTGTCCTTGAAAACAGAATCTTTATGGTGCAACTATTGACAAAGTATAGTTTCAGATTGCAAACTTGCAGCCCCAAATCCTCTCTTTAAGAACCTTGTATCAGTTGCATGGGCAATTGGCACGAAAGGTTAGACTAGAATCCCACTTCTATGTGGCTGCTTGCAAAGGACTGCAGCTTTCATTGTGTCCAAAGTGCAAAGGCCTCAGGGGGTCTGGGCACTTGGACTGGGATTACAGGGGAGGAATAATTCTCGTATATACCTATAAGGGTCTCTACAGTATGCACAGAAGACTTAACAGGATGCATTTGGGTTTGGGTAGCATCTATAAAGAAGCACAACATTTCTAAAACTTTGCCATATCAGCTCAGCATAAAAATCATCCTTCTATGTAAGTGAGACCTCAACCCATCACCACTTGTGCCATGTTTGCACAGATCTTGCAGTGATCCTATATTCACCAGGCAAAAGGTCAAATTTTTCAGTTTTGTGAATGCTTTCTAATACATCTCTGGACAGGCTGCAGGCATCACTTCATTCTTAGGACACTTGTCGTAGAAGATGCTGAAAGGGGATCTGGTATATTTACATTAAAAATAAAGAAATTTAAGAAAAGAAACAGATGATTCTGCCAATAGCAAAATGTATCCCTCAAGTTTTCAATGTCTCCATTAAGGGGAACAGGACATGCAAGATGAAAAGCTACAAACAGGAAATGTGCACATTTGCACTGAGCTGCTCATGTCTCTAGCATGTATCAATCCATGTTTGCTTCTTTTTATTCTTTCTTTGCATGGGCAAATCTGTATTAACATCTTTGTTTTCTTCTGATTTGATGATGAATTATGACCCTTTGCAAGCACTTTAGATTTTATACTCCAGCTGGTTTTCCATGCCCTAGTTGTAGTTTTCCTATAAACAGATGTCAGTGGTTCAGCTGATTAACCTCACTGACATCCAGTCACAGGCACATCTGCAGCCACTTTTCAGAAGATGGATAGATGTAACATCCTTTACACTACTCTAAAATTGTGTCTACACAGTCCATCATTTAGCCAGATGAAGAACATTATCATCCAAATACAGTAAAGTTTTTATCAAAGAGACTGAATTTTATGTCCTGTGCTGAGCCGTTAATATTCATTTGGGAATACTAGAACACTATCACCTGGATGAAGATCTCAAACATACGCCAGAGACACCGTTCTGGTTTTTCCAGGCAATAGCTGCCATCTCAAAAAAAGACTGGCTGGATATTTTACAGTGGAAAGGTTTTCTGCTACGCAGTTGTTGATTTGTACAAAACATAATGTCCTGTGGAAATATATTTATTTCAAAGAACATACGTTGGAAACCTTCCTTCCTCTCCTGCCACTGGAGACTTGGATAGCTTGACGAGACAGCTGGCCCAGGAATAGGACAACTCTATCTCAACCAGGGATGAATGGTTTCCAGTTCCACACACCAATGTCAGAGAACTTTTGAGTCAAAACTAATTCCTTCCAACTATTTCAAAAGTTAGTTTTCTTGTTTTCTGTCTTATCAGGTTGTTTTTAATTTGGGTTATTTTAAATGTAAGGACTTTACCACAAATTGAAAGCAAACAGCATCTTAAAATCTTGGGCCGGTCTTTGAAGTTACTCAAAAGTGAGCTCTATAGCCATTCTACTCCAGTGACTCGGGAAAACACCTTACTGGCTTAAATTATCTGGAATAAGGTTCTTAGTTTGCAATAAGTCACCCTCACTGACTTCAGACAAGAGAACATTGTATTTTTTTACTGAGGCATCATTGTACATTTTCCTGATGAAATACGAACTACAGCATCCTAAAGTAAAGATAAAATTATCTACTTAGGTCTGTTCCTCACAGACCTTGTGCGATGTCCTTCCATTACTGATTTGAGCTTTTAGACTTCCCTTTGGAGTCACTGGCTCAAAAGTGAAGTGCTGAACCTTCCTTCTACTGCACTAGGGGTACCAGAAATTGAGATAAAATTGAGTTAAATTGACCTCAGGCACATACGTGGTTAATTGAGCAGAGGAATCTTAGAAGACCTGAGAGAAAATAGGAGCTGGGTATTCAGAGAATTAAAATATCGACCAGAAAACTCAAGAGAAATCAAAAAGTTGAAAAGTAAGGGCAAGAAGTCTGGTTTGGTCACACAGAGGTGAATGACAAGAGTGTCAGTGTCCTGGGCTGTGGCAAATGTGTGGGGTTTAGGTTGTACTCCATGTGTGGGACTGTGGAAGGAAGTGTCATCAAACACTGGCATATTTTCATAAGAGTCTTTTAAGAACTTTTCAAACACAATAATACATGTGCAGACAGATGGATTTTATTTTCCTTTCAAAATCTTTGCACTTTGTTTAACTAATCATGTATATTGTGCCTTCTTAGCCAAACTGAACAAAATGTGGGATGTTTTCCACAGGCTGGCCATGCCTATAACCTTTGCAATGGCATGACTAAGGGGTTTTTGGCAACGAGTGTCTCTCCAATTGCCTGATGCTGGAGTGTTCTTCTTTGTCCTAGTTTTGGCCAGGATGGAGTTAATTTTCTCATAGTTGCTAGGAGGAGCTGGAGCCTGGAGCCGCTTGGGCATGTGTAGGTTGTTTATTCTATACCACCCTTTCATCACTGAGGACATGGCTTGGGATGAAAAAAAAGTGGAACACGACCCTGAACCAACCCCATTTTCTTCTTTTTCTGGGTGGCATGACACAAACAGTCCATCTGGGAGGGTTTGTCCACTGTTGGTTTTCGTTGTCTTGGGCTTGGGGGGAAAGCATCGGCCGCAGTAACATCGGCCATTTTCTCCTTTGTCTCAGGAAGCCATGTGTCGCTGGCTGTGGTAGTGCCAGGTCTGTCTTCTGTAAGCAGTTTTTGCATATAACCACCCTCTTTTATACACTGTTGTTATTGGTATTGTTGCTGTTACTGTTTGTTTTTTCATTGCTGTTTTTCTAGCAAATTGTTACCTCAACCCATAATCTCTGCTGTTTTGTCCCTCTCTCACCAGAGGGGACAGGGGGAAGGGAAAGAGACTGCTTGGAGGTTAATTTCCAGTGGGTTTTAAAACACAACATTCTCAAAAAATCAATTCAGTTTCTTGCTAGTTCAGCTATCGGAATAGATTAGCAAATTCCAGTTGAACACTATTGACTGCTTGTTTCTCTTATTAGTTAATCCCCAAGGAGATTACACTAAACACTAAAAAGCATTAGGATTTACAGTTTTTCCAGTTAAAATTCAGACTCATATATGGCCATTCAAGGCAAGAGAAAACATTATTTCCTTAACTGTTTGTATAGGATCTATCAAACAAATAAAGCATCAGAAGATCTTCTGCTTATGAATAAGCTTTGCAGAGTTAATCTTTATTTGCAGAAGTACCAGGAACTTTAATGTTCAAACTTAATAGCTTTCAACAGAATATTTCATTTAAAAAGTAATTTAGGAAGTAATTCTGCCTTCTGCTCTGCCATGGAAAAAACTTTTTAATATGTTTAGTGAAACCAATCTAAACACAAGAGTCTGACTTTCGACACTTTAAATCTCCCTAACCATCAGTTGCCATAAAATGTGCTCAAAGAGATTGCAATAATTTACTGCTCATTTTCAAGACTAGATGCTAAACAATACCAACAAATTGTGGTTGGTTTGAGCAGTATCTTAAAACTGTTCTTGTCTTAGATTTTTATCCCCTTTATTGTAATATACAAGACAGGTTTAGTCCAAATGCAGTTCATCAAGGCCGAATCCTAAGGAGCATTTTTCTCATCGTAGTGCAGCCTGAGGTGGTGGGGAGGCACTGCCACAATCCATCCCACAACTGAAGTCAGCTCCTCTGGGCCTCTACACACAGTATTTGTGTTTAGATGTGTTATTAACAATACCCACCTCAATCTTACGTCAGAAATGCCCACAGATAATTATTTGGGTTTGGTTTTTTTTCATCCAGAATGGCCTGGAAAAGCAATTCTCACATTGCTTTTCAGTCCCAAGTTGAAATGTGTATTTATTATTACAGCAACAGCATCTGCAGCGAAACCTTTTTTGCTTTGAAATTTATTTATGGACATTGCTTAGTTTCCTGAAAGCAGAATTGTCTGATTCCTTTTTTTCAAGAGCAACTTAGCATTATGGAACATGATTGATACTTTTTGATATGCTGACATTTTTGATATACTGACCATTTTCCAGCTTGAACTCAGTGCTTGGGAGTTTGTATAGCCATGCCCTCTTACCATGGTGAAATACCACATGTTCAACATACACAAGAGCTCAGACTTGCAGCACGTGGTGAAACACCTTGAAGTGGCAAGATGCAAGTGCAGAGCTGCAGAGCCTGATGCACAGGCTCTGAGAGGCACCTGCCGGCTCCCACACATCTGCACCATGCCTCTGGAGCAGGGAGCACAGTGGAATACACTTGCAGAGGCAAGACTCAGACAAAGAGAGAGCTGTACCAGTCTGATCAGCCCCGGGCCAGAGCCATGGCTGAGGTGGACGTGTGAAGGAGAAGGGTCCAGGACAGCATGCAGCTCTGCCACCTTCTGCAGCAAGGCGGTCCGTGCTCAGGGAACCATGGCTGAACATTGTCAGGGTCAGATGCCAGCCAGAAGGGAAATGGGCAGAATTAAAAGAGTATCTTTGCTACTTTGCACTGTGGAGAGGTCAAAACATAAAGCTTTTTTCCATGTTTTTGTTTTTACAGTTACCATCAAAGGTAGGGATTATTCCAGTGCTCTAATTATATGAACCTCTTCAACTTGCAGCTTTTTTAACTCTCAAAACTTTGTAGTAAGATTCCCCAGTGAATGCTTCACCTACAGAATTATGAGAAAAGCTTTTTGGTTTTACAAGGAAAAAGAAAGATGTCCCTGTGTCTGTACTCCGTAACTATACAGTGTCTCAGGCTTTCAGAGCAGCATTACATTTTTATTTAAGCCATAAAAAAGCAAGCACTGATTTCTCATGGCAAAACTGTTATTTAATGCAATCATGGTTGGCGAAAGTAGTAATACTTTACCTCTGAAGCAGTACTAAGAGCAGGTGCATATGTCCCTGTTTTCTTGCTTCCATCAGCAGTGTTCCTTGTTGTTTTGTTGCCATATGGCAAGGACAGCAGGATCTACTAAAAAACACCACTATTAGTTTATTTTTAATAAAACATGGTTACCCAGTTAACATTGGCCCACAACTGAACAAGAAATGTATGAAGTGTGATTTTTGGACAGGTTTTTCTGAGTTAATAATTTTGCATTCTGTCAGTTTTCCTCTGATAAATCTTTTCTCCAAGAAAAGCTGTTGATCCATTGCAAAAAAAAAGGTGGATGAGGAAATGTCCTTTGGCTGCCATTACCTCAGCCTTGATGAGTCTCAGCCCTTGATATTTCACCTTATAAAGCATGCTCAGCTAAGGGAACACTATTTCTCCTTTGTTTTATATGTTTAAAATAAGATTTTAAATACATCAAAAGATTTAGTCAAGACAGCCTTCATAACACTGATGATAGCACAAGGCAGAGCCAACACAGTAGACTAATGACAAGAGGCAGACCGGTTTTTCTGAATGTTTACATGAGGGCTGTTCCATTGTCTTAAATAAATAAATAATAAATTAAAACTGCTGGCTGTGTCAGCTGCTGGGCTAAGGTGTGAACCTGTCCCAGTTAAAATACCCAGCATAGTAACTAGCAAAACAGTGAATTCCTGTTATGTCCCATGATTTATACATATTCCAATAGCAAAACAAATCCCACAGACTGCTTATAGAGATGAAAGGAAATGGAACTTCACTTTGTGTGTGTCTTAGGTTACAATATAAGATGGAACCAAAAGTATGTATTCTATCACCATCTTCACAAGCTGTTAAAACCAGGTGGGGCAGTGTTCTTTGTCTCTTCCATGACACATCCCTGATAACTCCCTCTGGGGAATATCTTCTGCTAATGGGCCATCAAGCCTCACTGCGTGACTCATAAAATTACATTGTCCCATTGTGCGATGCTCTGCCCAGGGGGAGGAACCAAGCATTCCATCCTGGATATAATCTGAGGTGTGGAACACCACAGCTGGCCCTTACCTACTGGATTCCCAGAGGACAAGAGCTACATAACCACCGCTGGACCTTCAGAGGAGGACCAGACCCTTCTGCAGGATCACCGCTTCAACAGAACCACATCTATCACTTCAGGAGGACTGCAGCCACCACTTAATCAGACTGCTACCACCCTGACCGACAGGGTGCCAGGTCGTATCCTGACTCTGTCAGTTTAAGCCAGTGTTTCTGTATTACTGCATTTATCTTAATTTTCCTATTAAATTGTAATTCTGACTTGGAATCTCTCACTGGTTTGCTTTCAAACTAGTACAGCGTGCCGGTGCAAATCATGGATTATTTTAAGACCATGCAGCACAAGCTTTATAGAATTCAATGTTATCTTTTAAGAAAAACATGTATGTTCGTGTTTAGAAAAAAACATTTTAGTAGAGTTAAAATTGCAATATGACATTGAGGCTTTGGAAACCAAACAGGCTGACCTTGCTCAGAATTATTTCTCCTTGCTGAACTGTACTTATGATAAAATCACAGAGCCATAGAATGGTTTGGGTTGGAATGGACTTTAAAGATCCATCCAGTTCCAACCCCTGTGCCATGAACCCCTCTCCCATGGACACCTTCCGCTACACCAGGTTACTCAAAGCCCCATCCAACCTGGTTTTGAACACATCCAGGGATGGGGCATCCACAGCTTTTCTGGGCAACTTGTTCCAGTATCTTACCACCCCCACAGTAAAGAATTTCTTGCTAATATCTAATCTAATACATTCTAACCAACCTCCTTTCAGTTTATATACCCTTTGTGCTATCACTACTTGCCCTTGGAAAAAGTACCTATCCAGGTTTCTTCTTGGCCTCCTCTACTGGAAGCCTGCTCTGAGGTGTCCCCAGATCCTTCACTTCTCCAGGCTGAACAGCCCCACCTTTCTCAGCCTGTCTTCTTAGAAGAACTGTTCCAGTCCTCTGATCATCTTCATGGTCCTCCTCTGGACTTGCTCTGACTGGTCCATGTCATTCCTGTGCTGGGGACCCCAGAGCTGGACACAGAACTCCAGGCAGGGTCTCACCAGAGCAGAAATTCCAGACACTGGAATGGAAATTTCCTTAAAGGCCTTAAGCCTGGAAGTCCTTGCCATAGCTTTTGGTCCACTTGATCTCCATTACTACCACTTGTGGCACATGAAATAAAAACTGGCATCAAAAGGTAGGAAAAGAATCCCCATCAGACTGAGAGGAAGAGAAAGTTCTCTCCTGAGTGTGCAAAGACCTTGTCCATGGCAATGTCCCTTCTCATTTAGGCATCTAGGCTCAGGTAGCTGCTCAGAGAGCATGTAAAGCCCAGCAAAAAGGACAGAAACCTCTGGGCTGTATTCAGGAAGATGCATGTCACCATTTTAAAAAGATAGATAAACAACACTTAGGTTAAATTTACACTGCCCAGAGGTTAGATGATACAGCTATATTGCACAGGATATATTTGCCTGAGAGCTGTGAAATTAAACTATCATATAAAACAGGAAAGAGCCATTTATAGATTCTTGAAATACACAAAGCGTTACAAGCTCTAAACATTCTTTTTCGAGAACAACATCTAATGCTGTTTATTCAAAAGCACTCAAATCAGAATGACATTTCTTTGATACACATATATTGATTGTGCTAAATCAAATGAACACACAGAACACTAAATAATATATTGTGGCTTAAATAATTGAAATAGGGCAGGAATTCATGCAGCTTTCTAAAATACATTTGATGCAGCTGACTCAATAAAATATGATTGTGTAAAGACTGTCTTGAAAGTTACTCTAATAAGAAAAAAGAAAGTGAGTTTGAGCAGCAGAGCACAACAGACTTGCACGTGGGAGTACAATAGATGATGTCCTTGGCACCAGCCCTCATTTTACAGTACCATTGTCTCCGCTTCTCTTGTCTACTGTTCTTATTTCTACTTTTTTCCATTTTTACCCTTTTCCTTTACCAGTTACCTGTTATCGAATGGTGTTCGTATCACCAGTAGATCTCTTACCTTTTTCAATAATTCTCTTACAGAGGGGAATCTATAATTTAATTTTCCCCAGGAACAGCATTTATCAGGTTAGTGCCAACCAGAGCTCTCCATAAAGTTCTTTCATGTGTCTAAGGTTAATCATCAGGTCTTTATCACTTCGCAGCATTTCAGAATAAAAATGTATTCAATAGTAAAAATACACATTACACATTACAGCAACTGAATTCAGTGCCAGAGAGCATCCCTGGTACTTTCAGTGTAGCAATTCTAAGGAATCCTTGTGCGAGACTGAAATTTCAGCTGGTATTAGTGCCTGACTAACACTGAGCTACTTACTTAGGGCCCCACTGTAGCTAAAGAACACAAGATAGGAATCTGTAAAAGCTAACTTAGCCCATCTTTCCTACACAATCACCTGAAGAAATGACAAATTCAACTTTAGAAGTGCCTAATCTCTTTCCATTGATGACTGTGTACATGATTAATTGTATATATCTAAAGAACAAATCCTGCTCTTCAGTGGTACACAGAATAGCTACTCTATGTCTTGCAAAATTTACTTACAGACTTGATTTCTAAAATCCCAGATTTCCAGCGACTTTTAAAGTTTACTTTTTAATTCATTCTTGAATTCATGCTAATCTATATATTAAGAAGGCCAATGCTTAGCTACAAAAATGAATCACCTAGCTGCTTTGGCATATGTATAGCTTTGGGCACAGAAATACTTCCTTAGATTTCACCATGAAGGCTAACTCATCAAAATGCATATGAAAATGACTAAATTTAACCTGGAGAAGTTTAAAATAGCCAAAGGAGTTATTCAAATATTTAAAGTGAAATGCCATAAGCTGAACCCAGAGACTTCCAATTTATCTAGGTGCTTCCACAACATGTCTGAAAGTGTTCTGCCAGACAAAAGAGTGTGCAAGAGAGACCAATCACAGGTTTGGGTTATGGTAGAACTATTGTGGGCACCTCTGAATGGTCACATGCAGAGCAATCATTGCACAATACAGAAATATAATGGGTTTCAAACTGTAAATTTAGTAGTTCTTATGGCCTAATAAGATCTTTAGGATCTATCCATTCATATTTTTAGGCCTTTTTCCTGAAATAGCAACAGTTAGAGTTAATGCAAGTAGAGATTTTCAGGTGCTCTCCTCTCTTCTGAAGCAGGTGTGCAAAAGGGGAAAAACACCTCCACCATACTGGATTTTTGGCCAAGTTAATTGAAATACCAACACTGATGTCTAGAAAAGGTACATTGCAGTTAGAGACATGTAATGGTAAAATGTATAGCTTTTGCATTATTCTGAAGGTTGCTATTGTAGTACCCTAGATCCGTAAGCTAGATAGATAAAAACAAATTTAGATCCAATAATGGATCCCTCAAGTAAAGCTCATGCTCATTCCATGTATCACATGTGCTGTTTTGTTACTCTGCGTTATTTAGTTGGGCAATAAATCTTTGCATCCCCTATGGCTGGAATAATCTCAGCTACTCTTCCATATTAATATCGACTGTCCACCTGTAATTATTGATGTAGCAGTACAAATTTGAAACAATTCTAATTTCTAAGAATAAGTCATCAACCTCTTTTTATTCCTAGACATTAAATCTTGCCTTCCCTGTTTCCCAGGAATACAATGAAGTGATTTAAATCAATAAAACAAGTAGAACACACACTGAGAGCCTAAAATAATTTAATCTGTGTTTTGAAAACATATTGGACTGAGAATAAGGAACAAGATATTCTGCTTTTTGCTAAGCAAGTGCTGCATTTTATTTGGCATTGGTACAAAGCTGGGAAAAAAAGTGAAAATTAGTTAGGTTGTAAAAATGTAATTCTCATTTTCAAATCAAGTTTGGTAGAGGTTAGTTAATGTAGTTCTAAAAAAAAACCAGAAAGGTTACCTGAACATATACCTAAAAGTGTACAAATACTCTGAGAATCATATCTATACTGTTTGTACAGTGCTGCCATCCACTGAATTGCAAGAAACTCACATTTGTTAATTTTCAACACTTATGAGAATTTTTCTCCTAGAAAAGTTAAAAACCTTAAATTTCTTAAATGGTCTAAATAATTTTATTTTCAGAACATAAAATTGCTGTCTCAAAGTGCTATATCAAAGACAACATTTGGTGGCATGAATGTTTGATTAGAAGCCTTTGGATGATACCCTTGGAGATGCAGACTCTCAACAGCAGTCATAAAATATACATTCAGTGACCTAAAAGGCTTGAAAGATACAAAATGTGCTTTTAATACTTGGGATCAAAGGAAAAAATCACAGCTTTGCATTCTATCCAGTCACCAATAAGTGGCACAGAGAGGTAGCCATGTACAGGTGAAGACAAAGTGAGTTGGGAAAGGATGAGGAGTAATGTAAGGAGAGAAAGAGCAGAGGAGGGGATGTGGTTGAGAAATGGTAGAATCTTCCTTGGGAAAGATTTTCTTAAATCCTAATTTTTTTTCTCTCCACCCTTACAGAAAAAAGAGACTGCACCCACTACTTCCTCTGAACCTACATTTCTGCCCTTTTTGTAAACATCACTGCAGTCAGGTACTATTTATCTATAGTAGTTTTTGCTAGTCAGAAGCAATTGCTGTACACTGCCCTAGGAAAGCATATGTGGGCAATGCAGTGCACATTTCCACCAGGCTCAAGTCGCCATGCTCCCATGGGAAATTCAGCTGTGTAAATGGATAGTGCTTTACCTATGCCAAAAGTAAATGGAAAGAGATTTAAATTTTCAGAGACTCCATTCTGTATTGCTTATAAATCATCATATCCATTCCAGCGAGTCAAAATGAACTCTTCAGGAATGCTAATGATGAAATTCGTAAACAGCACAGCTAGCAGCCCAACCTCCTTGTATGTGGACTTAGAAAAAGTCAGCATAAAAAACACAGAAAAAACTCTTAAAGCCAGTTGACCAAATGTTCCAAGTTGTCCCTGTGAGATTTGCTTTCTGAACTGTGTTGATGATCTTTTCTATGTTTACATGTTGCATAATAATTACATTATTATGTAATTGCTATTGATTTATCTCTCTATGCACTTATTTTCATTTCCTCCGATGTGTTTAAAATACAAAAAAGTAGTGTTACAGAAAACAGTGCAGAGTATGATGCTACTTCCTTGTCAGTAAATACACACCTACCAGTCCTGTAAATGTTAAGGGTCATGCCTGAGAAAACAAACACAATTTGCTGTTTTCAAACCCAAAATGTGTGTCTGCGCTGTCAGAATCTTCAGGTGCAAGGGATGCAATTCATCTGCTTTCAGCTATCTGAGGGTTAAAACAGTCTGAGTTAATTGCTTACATTCTTTCAATAACCAAAGAAAAGAGAGACTATCTTAGGCCAGGATGAAGAGTCCTCTGCAGTCTGAGAAGTATTTCTCTAAAAATTACATAGAAGACCAAGGTGAAGAAAATTGATGGACAGCTCCATTAACTTCAGTAGGCATTTTTAAAATATCCACTTGTTAAAAATGAGTCTTGCACAACCCTTGTCATAGTTTAAACTCCTGAGTTCAGAATAAATACTTAAAGCCTCAAAGCTTAATTATAATTACCTGTCTAAAGGAACTATAAACAAATGGACTTAGGACTTTCTGTGCAACTGTGTGTTTGCTGTTCATTCTGGATCACAAGACTAAGATTGAAGTAACAAGCTCTGAAATAAACAACAGCTTTTGTACAGATTGGAAGGCTCAGACTCATGGTGCTTTATCTGCATACTTGAGCTGAAATACTAACATTCCTTATTATTAACTAGTTTTTTTTTAAAGCGTCAATGTGCTACCTGAAGATGCCTAAGTCAGGTAATTTTGTTCCATGAAAACAGTTGGGTTTTTTACCTCTAGAAATAACTACTTACCTTGAAAACAAAGGAAAAATATTTTCACACTCCAGATTCCCACCTTAATCCCACCTTGGAATGTAAATTAAAAGAAACAAATTCTGAAAACAGATAATCAGCTGCCAGATGCAGCACCTGCTCTTCAGGCATCTTTGATAGAGGAGTTGTTCAGCTTAATATCACAGAAGACCTGTGGAAAAGCATAAGTTTGATGGGACAAGCCCCTAACTAACTGATCAACACCAGTTGTTTTTAGACAGCATCTGACACGTACCAAGGCTTTTAGAGGGCACTGTCATGCATTGCTGTGGAGTTGTAACACTGCAACAAGCACCAACTTAGCCACAGTGACATTAGCTTACTAAAACATTTTAACAGAAGCAAAAAACATGCCATTAAGATATGTGGGGACAGAATCCATCCTGTTTCTGAGGTGCCAGGGGCATCCCAACAGCTGACTGTACTGGGAACTGAAGTGAACCTGACTGAGAAGGAATGGCAGAAAAACTCATTGTGGCTGGCCTAGAGGCCCCATGAACCCTTGTCATAAATTAGCTTGGGAGAGGGTATTTCAAGGACCCAAAAGGGCATTGTTGGGCTTTTGGGATAGCTGCTGTGGAGACCGAGGTAATTAGACCGCTAAATACCTTGCCTAGGCTCAGAGGACCCTTTGCTGTGGGACTGCTGAGGTTTGAAGAACAGATACTGATGGCTACCACTACAGTGCACCACTGATAATGCTGCACAAGCTGGGATTCCATCACCCCCATTCATGACATGATTTGGGGACTAGAGAGCCGGGAAGTGGTCAGCAAGACTTGCTCACCCTTTAGGAGTCCTATATGGCCAGTGCATAAGTCCAGCGGAGAGTGGAGGCTGATATTGGACTATCATGGCCTGAATGAGGTCACACCACCTCTGAGTGCTGCTGTGCCGGACACGCTGCAGCTTCAGTACGAACGGGAGTCCAAGGCAGTGAAATGGTGCCACTATTGACATTGTCAATGCATTTTTCTCCATTCCTTTGGCAGCAGAGTACAGCCTAAACTACGTGTTTACATGGAGCGGTGTGCCAAACTGCCCGAGGGGTGGAAACATAGCACCACTGTTTGCCATGGACTGATCCAGGCTGCAGTGGAAAAGGGTGAGGCTCAGAGATGATTGGCATTGAAGCACAGCTTCTCCTGGCACCCTGACTGCCAGTGCTGGGCTGGATACTCAAAAGGAAAGTCCCCTCTGCACGTCATGCCACTGATGCCACACAGAGCAATTGGATCTCTCTGATCACACAGCAAACTCAAATAGGAAACGCATTCACATATTTGATCTGTATTATCAGGTTTTTTTATTAAGTACACTTTCACTCTTGCTTAGCCTTTACTTTTTTCTTTTAAAATTAATGAGGGTTTTCTTTTTAATTGCACTGGCCAAATTCAATCCTGATATGATTTTCTTTTATAGGAAATTTTAAACAATTGATATTATCAGTAGGATGAAGATTGGTTTTCATTCTATCTGAGTTAGTGAAAGGACAGTACTACTGATAACACTGCCTGCAGTATATCACTATGCAATGGGCTTGCCACTGTTATTACAAGTTGCTAAATTCTGAATTCGGATACAATTCCTACGAGAAGAATCCTAATCTGGTTTCTTGCTTATAGTCTTCTTGATTAATCTGAGCAGTTCAGTAAAGCAAACACAGATACACATAATACACCAAAAACACTCCAATGAATTATAAGACAGTCTTTTGTTGATGCACAGTGAGGTAGAAAATGTTTATTAATGCTGTACATTGTGTCATGGTAATTCAAGTGTCCAACTCCACATTACACGTGTGCTTAGAAGTGTAAGTGTACTGCTCAATTGGGCCTTCCTTGCTTTTCTAGTTTATCATCTTCACATATTCAGTTCTGACCATCATTCATCTGCTCTTTTAAGTAAGCTCTCATTTGCTTGGTTATTTCTGTACTCTACCAAGTACAAAACAGCAATTGAAGTACTCTCTCAAGTACTCTCTCTGAAATCTGAGCTTTTTCTTTTTCTGCATGAAAACTTTTCTTCTTTTATATTTCCCCTGGAAGTGAACTGTAAAAACTCTTTTAGTCTCAAACCTAGTACAGTTACATCAAGTGGAGGCTTTTTGTGGGGACCTGGACTCATAAGTATCCGTGTCTGTACTGTGAACAAAAATATTTTTGCTCATTTTCTTGTTTCTTATTATTTCTTCTGTCATGTAGTCAGCTTCTAATTTGCTTTTAAGAAGATGAGAATTTAAGCTTAAAAAATTTAGGAAAGGTCTGTGAAAGGCCCCAGCACGTGCGTCGGCCATCACCTTCAATTCGATAAGATCTCAATTTAGGTATGATCTCACATCATGTTTGGAGCAGTGAGCACAATTAGTCAACAAAGTAAGTCAGTAGGATAGCTGAGGATAATCTTAATCCCAACACCTCTTCAAAATTCGAGCATGTCTGTAGCAGACTCTGACTCATGGCCCACTTGCCCTCTAGAATAGGGGATGAGTGCTTTGGCCACAGATGATGGCTTGACAGTGAAACTCTTGCCTACACTTCAAATAATAACTACATCTCACAGTTCTTCAGTAGAAAATAAGACAAAATAATTCCATTTATACCCTCCCTACAAACCATCATCTTAACCACTCCTCAATAGTTAAATTTATTTACCATTTGCATTGGTAAGAAGATTGTACCTGGTTACAGCTCTTTTTTTCACCAGGAAGTAAATGGGAAAGAAATCCAGTTCTTTTTATAGTTACTAAAGACTTCAGAAACATTAAAAAACACCCTACAAGCCTCTGAACAAAAAGACACCAGAACAGCTCAGACACGTGAAATAAACACTCCTGTTTCACGTAACTATTCAGAAATCAGATTTGGAAACAGGAAAATCAAAAATTTTCAAATCAAAATACCTTTGCTATAGGAAAGCAGAATAAGATGATATCCTGCAGGACCTCCTACCTTACCTCACAGTAGTTATTTTCCCTCTCAATGAAAGATAATAAAATAGCGTTCATGAAATATAACAAGTGCGAATTTCTAAAATCTAGTGTTTTCAATGACTCTTCATAGTGATTTAAATTTATTTCCTTTGAAGAGTTTCTCATAAGAAAGGACTCATAATCAGAAAAACATCAGTTTTCACTCTCATTTTTATTCCAGTGAAGGTACTTTGCACTGCTATTTATAGACAGCTTTTGTGATAGTTTTTACAAATTAGATTACATGCAAGCATATTGTCCATTATTTTTTCTTGTTTTAGGTCATTTGGACAGGGTTTTGGAGTGAAAAGTTCCAAGTCATTGTATGAAGATTTTCACAATAGAGGCAGTGTGGAATTTTTAAATTATGCTCCATGTTCTATGTAGTCCAGGCAGAGGTACAGATATGTGGTGAAACAGGGGACTTGCACACTGAGAGTTGGTCTTAGGTGACCAGAAGTCTAATTTTAAACACAGGTATCTTGTTAAAATCCTAGATGCCATATTTGCCAAAAGTATGCCACTGTGCAGAAATGTGGATGAGTCACTGCGTCACAAGAATTGCAAAAGACTGGCTTGTTATTCCCTCATTGGATAACAGATTTGTGATGGGGAGTTCTCAATAGTATTTCCATTACTAATTAAATATATAGGTCTAAATCTACATAACGCTCATAAAGGCCCTAAAACTAGTCTTCAAAATTGTCATCCCTTCCACATAATTCCTCTGGGCCCAATGGATCTGGTATTTCTGCTTCTCTTCTGGCTCCCTCTGGAGAAGAAGGAAAAAAGGGACTCAATTAATAATAAAATTCATAGTAGGAAATCATCTCCCCATTTCCTAAATGTAAACACCAGCGTAGATTATACCTTACAAGACAGATGTCTGCTTCCTGCTTTTCAAGCTGCAGAAATCTACCTTCAGCAGAGATGTCCAGCCGAAACTGAAGAAAGGATTGCACCCCTTCCACTCAATGAGGTACACACACATCAGAGAACAGGATTTAGAATCATAGAATAGAACCATAGAAGAGAATCATGGAATTCTTCAGGTTAGAAAAGATCTCTAAGTTCAACAAGTCCAATCGTTCATCCAGCACTGCCAAGTCCACATGAAACTGTGTCCCTAAGTGCCTCATCCACACATCTTTTACCTACCTTCAGGGATGGGGATGCCACCACTTGCTTGGGCAGCCTATTCCAATGCTTAACAACTCTTTCCATGAAGAAATTTTCCCTAATACCCAATCTAAATCTCCCCTCACGCAACTTAAGGCCATTTCCTGTTGTCCTATTGCTTGTTATTCAAAGGAAGAGACCTCAGGCAGACTTAGGATAAACTGAACATCATCTGTAGACTGGATGATTTCAGGCAGCTCCCTCCTCAACACATCTGTCCTTTTAGACCCACTGAGAGATAATTATTTCTCCTCATTTGCTGTAAGCAGACCATAAGCACATGAACCCCCACTGTATGACAGAGGCATGCATCTGCAACCTCTGATATTTAGCTACCAGTGTCCTCTGCAGTTCTTGCCTTCAGAACAACCAAGGTGGTAGCACCCACCTTGGACCAAGAGCTGTATACACTCATGTTCCTTTATCCTGACGATTACAGCTATCAGCCAAGAGAGAAAGAAAAGAGAGAGAAGAGAAGAGAAGAGAAAAGAGAAGAGAAGAGAAGAGAAGAGAAGAGAAGAGAAGAGAAGAGAAGAGAAGAGAAGAGAAGAGAAGAGAAGAGAATTATTCAGTTGGAAGAGATGTACAACAATCATCTGGTTCAACTGCCTGACCACTTCTTCATGGCTGACCAAAGTTTGAAGCATGTACACATGCCTCATAAGTGCTTACAGGCTTGGAAGGAAGGACCACTTCTCTAGGAAGCCTGTTCCAATATTTGACTACCCTTTTGGTAAAGAAATGCTTCCTAACATCTCATCTGAACCTCCCCTGACATGGATTTGAACCATTCTCACATGTCTTGTCGCCTCCCTCTCCATTTCCAACCATAAGGAAGCTGTAGAGAGTGAGTCCTCACCCACTCCACACAGGACATGCCTTCAAGCCCTTTCACCAGATGTGTTGTCCTCCTCTGGACACATTCCAGGACCTTCACATCCATCTTAAATGGAAGGGCCCAGAATTGTGCACAGTGCTCCAGATGAGGTCACACCAAAGATGAATATATTGGGATAATCCCCTCTTTTACCCAGCTGGTCATACTGTGTTTGATGCATTAGAAGTTGTCGAGTGCATGTCGCTATTTGAGATGACCGTGACAGTTTCCCTCTGACCAAGTTTTTTCTGTTGTTCCAAACTTCCAGTGTAATTTACAACTGCCTGGTTGAGCCTTTGATCTTAGAGAAAGAACAAGAACTATTCCCCACACATTGGTTTCAGCAAATCAAAATATGAAATGAGACTGTTGATTTCAGCTTCCAATTAAATGGCTAATTAGACAAAAATTTTCTATCAATGGGGAATATCCCAAATTTATACAGGCAGGCAGCAGATGCAGCATTTACATGAACAATATTCCTCAAGTTGACAACCATGAAATAAAAACATAGGAGAAATACTCCACCCCTGGACATGTTGCAAAGGACATCATCTGACAATGTATCAGAAATAAACTGAACATATGTGATTTTAACACCTTCACCATCTTAACCAAAGAAACAGTTTCATGCTGCATTATTTTCTTTTGATTTTACCTTTTCCTTTTTAAGGAATTTAAATTCTAAGAATTTCAGAGCTGTGACCATAAGTCACATATAGAGCTTTGACCATTAGAGTACTTCCTGCTGTAATTGGCTGATTATGTCTTTGGCAGGAGTACTAAAGCCATTTCAGGAAGAAAAAAGTCCAGTCATTTGCAATAATTCTTCACACATTTATAGAAAAAAAATCAAATACAGTTATTTACTAAAGATTGTGACACAAGGAACTGTGATACAAGGATAGAACTGGCCAGCTTTTTTCTGATGAAAAAAACAGAAAGTCTGTTCAGGTTACCTTAAGCTCTTTTTGAATTTATCATAGTTTATTTTTTTCCTAGTACAAAACTGGAAGAAAAAAAGTGATAATAAAACTGTATCAGTTTTATTTCTTAATGATATCTAATTAAAACAAGTTTCTCATCTAAATAAGAAAAAAAGGAGGGTTTTGTTGAGCAAAATACGTTCAATTCAGAGCTCTCTGGTTTTGGTTTCTTTTTATCAAGGGGAAGGAAACTCCAAATAGCTAATGTGAAAATATTTCTGAATGCACATTTAGACCTGTCAATTATGCACTCCTTTGTTCCTAGAAGATCTCAAGAATATGCTTAATGAATGTTCAGTCAGTTTCAGCTGAATATGTTAAGGGAAATACATGAAACTAGATTTTGCTCACTGATAAGATAACAAGCAACTTCTCAGTGCAATAACTTGATTTTTCTGGTTTCTTTGCTGTTCTGATCCACTTCACAGATGAATTAAATGGCCGTAGTTGATTTTATTTGAGGAGACATGAGGAGATGCTTTGTGCCCCCTTGAAGGTTAACAACACTGAGGGCTGCTAGAAAGGTAGCTCACCTACTTTCACAGAGATTCTTCCCATGCTCCTTAGAAACAGGCTTTTAGTTCCTTAGAAACAAACAGTTCTCAGTAGCCTATTTCTGAAGTCAGTCAAGTAACAGTAATCTTTGCTATCTGATCAGCGGTATTACATGCCTATGCTTCTTTTGTTTTTAATTATCAACTTATGTATTTTAAGGTTAGTCTGCAACAAGTTTGCCCATGTGATGGGTTACAGTCCAGATCTGAAAAAGGAGTATATGATGAATTTCGCTAAACTTTAAGATTCTCCTCAATTTCAGATTGCCAGTTCTGGCAGGATATTCTGTAGCTGCTCCTTCAGAGCAGCTGCTGCATGCTGCAGTTTTCAGTTCAGAGGGGATGTTCAGCATCTGGCTGTCCCAGAAGAAAATGAGCTGGCATTCTGCTTCCTACAGAACAGACCTCAGCAACATTACCCAGCAGATCTGGATGAAAATTACCACTGAACTTCAAGCTAAGGTTTATGGAAATAGTCCCAGAAAGTGCTGATGAGGCTGCACTGAGGCATAACATCATAGCACTCTCTACAGAACATTAAGGTTAATTATCTCCTAGGTGCTCTACTGGCTTTCTTCAGAAGTTCAGTTTAAGCAGGCCTAAGTTTATTTTTAAATTCTAATGTAAACATGTTTCTTGATCTTGACCTCGGGAGAAATTGCCTTGCTCATAAAATCCATTAAGATCTCAACATCAAAGCAATACGAGCAATAATGTCATTAGCTAATAATGGGAATCACGTGAAGAAAAATACTTGAAATGCCCAGCTTAAGACTTCACAAATCTTAATTGCACCATTCCTGAGAAAAAGCAAAAAGACCACAGGTAAAATGGGGTCAGAAGTACATGAGTTTTGCCCCCCCCCAAATCTTTTTAGTGACTTTCACCACTTTCATATTCTAGCAGGCCTTCATTTCACACCAGCCAGTACATAGGGGAAATATTCTCTAAGTGCCACCAGAAGCACTGTTAATGTGTAGAAACACCAAACAGTACAAGAAAGGAAGTTAATTTCTCTCTTCCATTGGTTCTAGGAAGGTCCCCTGAGCTTAGCTTCCTGATCCTTCCTTCTCATGTAATATCCCTACAGACAGCATCCAAGTAAAGCCAACAGCATGTTTCTTCTGGAAATAGAAGAAACAACATTCTACCTCTGCATCTTAGCTGGAGGAAATCACAAATCAGAGGTAATTCAAAGGGGGAAATAATTTTATTCTTCAGACAGAATAATCTGTCTCTGGTTTAATACGAAGTTGCCATTGGTGTGACTGTAAGGTGTGGAAAGGATGCCCTGCAAAGAACCACAGACCCCAGCTATCTCTCAAATATTTAGAGCTAGACATATTCAGATATTCTTATCAGTCTTCAGTAGAAAAGTCCTGATAAACCCTTGAGTTTTGATGTCCATAGTTTGCCTCTTCCCTACAATTATAAAGAGCAATAAACATGTGGGAATGCATAGTCTCACTAAAGGAGGCTTTTTTCCTCCCAGGTGTTTAATTATTCAACATAAATCTCACCAAAACTTCTCATGATAATACCTTTCTGGTCCAGCTTTGTCTGTTTCCTGAATTCCACATTTTTGAAATGGTCTTTCAATAATTAATCTTTAAGATACTTTTAGGACCTGAAATATTTTTAGTAAGCAAATTAATTACACATTTACAATAGATGTGTTCTGGAGTTCTGACACATGTAATTGGAGATAGCCTTTGAGTGGTACTTATATCCAGGATGTGGCTTTATCTTTGAGTTCCTGCAAGGCTGGTTACTAAAAAAACACTGTACATCTTCTTAATTAGTCTCATATTGGGCTAAACTGAAACATGTACTAAGAATCACATTAATATTTTGAACTTTATCCTCCTGAATCCTTCATGCTTGAAAAATACCGGCTGGCAGTAAATACACTCCACTTAGAGAAACTAGATTTGACCTTGCAGTACCCTGCAAGTGTACCAGAGGTGCTTTCTTCCTCTTTCTCAATTAAATAAGGCTGCAAGCACTTGCTGTCACCTCTGTATTTGTTTGTTACCAGTTAACGTGTTCTTGCTGCATGAAGATTCACATCTGTGACAGCAGCTGAGAAAATGTTTTATTTTTATCTCCCTGTGATCATAACTCCTTCAGTTAATACTAGGAATTAAGCAGGCCCCTCAAACTACCTTTCCCAGAACAGTTGTTTCTCCTCAGAGCACAGCTGCCTCATCTCTCGCAGAGGGGATTTTTCCTGACTCTGGGGTCACATCAAATATTCTGCAGTCTCTAAATAAACTTCTCTTTTGTTATTTGTGTAAAACCTAGCTAATGGTGATTTTGCTCCTAAAAGCCAAAATATGGAAGTCTGTCTATCTTCTTTCATTACCTGCTTATTTGAAATAACTGAAATACACAAAACCTTTTTCTTAGATTATTTGTTTGTATTGTCCTATTTTTTGTGTCAGCATCTTGCAGCCATAGGCACTTTCTGTTCTGTACAAAGCACAAATTGCCAGGACAAAATGGTGCTAGAAATCCTTCTCTTCAGTAAACTTTGCAGACATTTGTGGGCACATTTAAAGCCCACATTTAATGGCACTGTGCTTGTCACATATTTAACATATCCAACCTAATGGCAGTCTATGAGATGACTGAATGCGTTTCAACTTTGTGACATTATTAAGACATAATTGTACTTTGCAATCCTCTTGCAGATAGCTAGCCTAGGCCTTTGTCAGGACCAGAGAACAGATGTTCATGCACTTGGCACATCAGAAATGCCCTCTTCATCCTGTGATCCAGCAGCTGCACAGATGTGCTCATTGTGTGACCAGTTATACACCTGTCCTGCAACAAAGGTGACACGTTTAAATGTGCTCTGGAATGATGGTGGGTATTGGACTATAGATTTTATTGCTCTATGTTTCAGGCTGAAGGTGGTTGACGTACGTTGGGTGCCTAGCTGAAAAACAGCTTCTATGTGTTTACTACTAAAATCAATAACGTGAAAGTCTCACTGAAACAGTCAAATGTGATTGTATTCTTTAACCATTAACATGTGCCCAGCATGCTTTTGGTTTATCCCACCTAGCAACGCTACCAGAAAGGAATGTCTGAGCATGTTTCAGAGGATAGCTTGAAGCAAAAACCCTCCCCAGTAAGCTGTATAAGCCAGGTGATCCTGTTATCAGAGGATATAATTTAAATTAAGAGATATGGGCTACAGAGTGCTGCTTGCCCTCACAACCGAGGGATAAAGTTTGGAGATGTAGTACATGAGTTTTGCATAAGCTTGTATACAAGCAAGTATAAGCTTGGAATACTAAACACTCAAGTAGGAATGAGCTGGTATCACATAAATCAGATTAATTATAAAGAATTCTCTTTCTTATGTTCCTAAGTGGATACTGTAGCTTTTAATAGAAGCAATTGTCCTGACAAATACTTATAAATCTTAATTTTACTCTGAACGAGAGCTGGGATAGTTGTGGCACCACTGCAACAACTTCTTTGCAGACAAGTAGCAATACATGCACTGACCATGAACAGTTTCCATTATCATAGCCTTTTAGTAATATTATATGGAGTTTCTGCTAACAATCCTTCCCATGTAGACTAGTGCTTGTCAGTTGAAAGCTTATTAACCCCCCAAAATTTTACCTATGTCTGACCCTGGCCTTTTTATATCAGCAAAAAGTAGCTTCTGAGAGATAGTGTGAGGAAAAAAAACTTGCAAGGATATTTCCATTGTAAATTATTAACTTCAGTATCCCAGTGTAATTCATTAAGGAACACCAATTAAGGGAGTTTAGATTATGCTAAATGCTGTGAAAAGGTGACAAAAGTCAGGAGTTTTTCTAAGGCCACTGCTGTATGACTTGCCAGAAGCAGTTAGCAAACAACTTGCAAAAGAATGTGAAAATAGCACAAAGGATACTGTCACTTACAGTGGCCAACTATAGTACAAGACGCATGAGAGACTCTCTCACGTTTGGCTAAACAGCCTCCCTGAGTGCTCTCTAAGTCTAAAGCTGGATCTCTGTCCAGCTTAGGCTGCAAAGGGCACTCATGGGGCTGGTAAGAGATGAAACAAATCTTTGAGTCAATCACATATGGAAAAAATGTACCTGAATATTTGTAGTTACTGAAGCCTGTCTTCCGACAGAGGATAGTTTTAATTTAAAAGCTGAAATTTATCTCCATTTTCCCCACATCTGTACTCTCACAATTCTCCTTTTCCTCCTAACTCCCAGCTGATTCCAGCTATGCCCATGGTGACTGACTTGCCACATGAAAACGCTGAATGACTAACCTGCAAAGCACAAAAGAAATATCAGTTGAGTTCAGACTTAAACCTTTTTCTCATCAGAGATGCTAATTTTATCTCTCTCATTTCCCTGCCATAATTTTTCATCAAAGTTTTGGGACTAAAATAACTCATTAAATATGATTGAAATTAAACTTTAGATTTAAAATCTACAGCAATGAGGGAAGTAACAGACAGAGAAGTTCCATAATAATCTTTCTTTTGGAAAACAACCTAGAATATTCTTTTTCCTGCATGCCCAGGAGGAATAAATTCCATTTTCTTTTCTTGGCAGGAAATCTGAAGTGCTGGAACAGATTGCTGTTGAAAAGCCATGAAATTGATTCTCAATCAGCTCTTCTGCTGGATCATTTTAGCCATAGTCCTGGTATTTAGAAAGTCATTAGGAGGATATGTTTTGGCACTAAGTCAGGTGGACATGACGACATGGAAAGGCATTGCCTGGCTTTTTCAGGATTGATACAATTGCACAACTTTTCACAGAAGAAATGCCTCATTGCACATCATATTTGTTTAAATTTCAGTAGAATGTAACTACTATCAGCAGGAGTCTATACAAATGGCTTCAAAAATCCTGTTTACAGTACAGTGCTTGGGATGATTACTAGTATTGACATTTCAATATTCAGTATCTGGTATGAAAGTCATGTGGGGTCTCAGAAATCAGGATCTCTGCCTCAGTACTGTGTCTCTCTCTCATAGATGGCCTGAAAGAAAGAGACTAAGAGCAGTGTGCTTTCGTTCTTGACATCAGTCTCTAGGCAACAAAGAGCTGAATTATGGCTACTGAATAGCATATTATCATAAAAGGCTTAAATTTTAGGAATCACATAAATGCTGTATGTATACATACAGGTAGATCATCTACACTCACGATACACAGATGTATGTATGTAAATGAGTATGCACACGTGGAAAATGTGTGTGTGTGTATATAGACAGATATGTACGTAAAGGTAGATATGTTAGTCTGATTCTTGTATAAAAATGTATCTATAATACACATAGGTTCATATCCATAATATGTATATTATATGCAGATCATATGTATATTATCTGTTCTGGTATATGCATAACATACCATAGAACAGAACAGATATTTCACGTGGCTCCCATCATATGTGTGCATATACAGAGAGATAAGTGTGCGTATGTGTGTGTGTGTGTATATATATATATATATATATATATATACACACACACATATATTGCATGAATACTGTTATTGCATGAAAATATATTTATAGATGACTGTTATTTCCACCATGTTGAAGTACATACACTCAGACCTCAAAGAAGAAAGATCCTGTATTTTTGGCCAAGCCATTGCAGACTGATGTCTAACCTGTTTCAGTTCCTTGCAATGTCTGTATCATATGACCTCTAAACTACCAGAGAGTGCTTTGAGTCATATTTTCTCTGCTCTATATGAGCACGGTTGTAAATAAGAGCAAAGGCGGCAATCCTGGCACTGGTAGGTGATAATATCCTGGCTTGAAGTCAGAGCACATCCAGTGTGGCCTAAAGTTTGTTCTTTCTTTGGGGATACAAGGGGATCAACTAGGAGATGCAATTCATCTAATTCAAGAACTCTGAGGGTTCTCTGACTTCTCCACTTGAAAAGGCAAACATTTCTCCTCCCTGACTGTTATCACCCAATTTAGCTCAAATAAATTTTGCTTCGCAAGAGGGTAAGTGGGAGAGTTGGTGGTTTGCATGGTCTGAGTCACTGCTCCCGTGGAGAAATCCCACATGAAATATTCAGGGAAATAGGAAACACGAAAGAGAACAGTCAGAAAAGTGAGCTCTTTATGGACATCTACAGATCGAGGAAAGCAACACTTTTTTCTACTCCCCAATATTTAGTGAGGCTATATCTATCTTTAACAAACTGTTTTATTTCCCAATAAAACAGTTTCATTCTCAGTTTCCACAAAAGCATCTATCCCTCCACATTCTTGCCCTTTCACTACAGCACAGGAAGACGAGGCAGTAAAACCTGTATTAAGGACCAAGAAATCACAGCAGTTTCAATCTAAATATTAAAAAGGAACCAAGGCAGCCTAATAGACAAGAGGGATAATTCTGCCATCACTCTCCAACTCGTAATCTGAAGGGCATTTTATCAAAACATCCTTAAAATATTTTTAACTTGTTTACAGAAAGGTGGACAGTCTTTCATTACTTCCATCAAAACTTTAATGTTCCTTCAGAATGTATCCAGCTTCCTGAGGATCATCTCTGCATGGGCTCTTTAAATATGTTCAGATTTCAGCTGAGAGGCCAAGCCAAGAGAGCCAGTGCAGTGTGCTAAGATCCAGTTATTAAAATTATCAAAGAGATGTCTCCGCCCAAATTAAGGTTCAAATTAGACCATATGCTGAAGTCAATAGTATGGATTTTTATTTAACCGTAAATGTGACATAGAGAGGGAGAGAGAGAAAAAATAGGAAAAGAGAGTGGGAGGAGAGAATGAGAGTGACAGAGAGACAGATTAAATAGAAAAAATATCACCATTCCACGGATCCTGACGACATCCCCTTGGTCCTCTTCTGCTTGTCTTCTTGGTAGTGGGGGTCCCGGTCTTATCTATCAAGTGATGATCTTGATCCATCCAGCATGGGGGAAGCCCATGAAACACGGAGTCCACTGGATTTCTATTTGCTCAGGTTCAAGTGGGAACACCCAGGTACCTCTCCTGGGGCAGGAAGTTTTATACTGGATGATGTAATACTTTGGATTATGGGACGCTTTGGGAGTCTTTGATGGTTTATGACACCTTCTAAGATGCCTCTTACATCAACAAAGTGGAATCAGTTCTCGACCATTATGGCCCATCAGCAGAGATGAATACCTTCAGGCTACATGTGAATGTGCCAATACTTTTCCAGAGGTGAGTTTTCACAGCTGAGCCCCTTGTATAAGGCCCTTGGCATGATAAAAAGCACTATCCAGCCTCATAAGATTTGCCTCTTATCAACATCTTCCCTTATCTTGTTCAACAGTGATGGGCGGTTAAGTGGTCAATTGTTTGAGCAATTAACCAGTGGCAGTCCAGTCTCTCACCCAGTGAAGATACAGAATGGGGAACAGAAAAGTGCTACAGAACCCAGAGGTCCAATGAATATGTAATTATTTACAGATAGCAGATCAGCCCAATTAGGCAAGCCAAAGAGACCTCTCCAGCCTGGACTTTTGGTCACTCTGCTGGGACCTAAAAGACTGCTCTAACTTCCACTCTGCCTGGTTGGAAACAAGTGTCAAGCCTCCATATGTGAAGGTGGGATCCATTTTCCCAGGCAGACTACATGTGCCAACACTGGTCATCCCTCAAACTGTCATCACTTGACTATTTAGGGCTTACTAGGTGAAATCAAAATCTTAAAACGCTAGCTGAAAGCCAGGAGGCAACAATCCCAGTCACAAAATAATAAGACGAAATTAGCAATAGGAATATCAGGTTTTGTTACAATGGCAAGGGCAGGAGGGATGGCTTCAGGACTCAGGGCCAGCTCAGAGCTGGAGCAGCTGAGGCAGCCCCCATCCCACTGGGAATGTTGGGCCATGGCACAACCTAGCCCCTGGCAGCTCCTTTTCAGCTGGGGCTCTCATGGCTGATCCACAGCCCCCACAGCACCACAGCCCTTCCCTGGCCAGCCACAGGGCCTCAGCCCATCCCTGTTGTCCCAAATATGGTTCTACCTGGCATGCAAGAAGCCAATTCACACATGAAGTAGAAAAATTTGTTTATTATGTCTGCATGCATTCTCAGAATATTACCTACCCACTTTTATACATTTCAAACAGTAAAAGATCAACATTTCCCATATGGGAAGCAATCTAAAGATAGAGCAACAGGTTATACATTCCTTCAGCTCCATTTCACCATGCATGGTGTGTGGAGAAGGGGCTTATGTGAGTAAGAGGTGATTGCAGCAGGGTAATACCACCCCTGTCCGGCTCCGTGGGGTCCCGCGTGCCCCCACAGACGCACGGGCAGTTTCACTATTATGGTCGGTAGCAAAGAGTCGCAAAGGGTGCTTGCATGCGTTCCGGCAGCAGCATTTATTGCATCCACACTGCTGAGGGTTGCAGAGGCAAATAGGAGAACAATGGCAAGCTCAGGGGTTTTCCCAGGGCTGGGGAAAAGGTGGGATTAAGGAACGGGGACCAATGGGGAAGCTCTGGGGGAGTGACAAGGGGTAGAGGCTAGCAGCACACCGGGGAATTCAAACTGGGATAGGTCAACTTACAAAACAATGCATCCTGGGAGAAGCCTTTTTGGTCACCCTAACATAATGTATGTTCACCAGCCACCACAGCAGGGTGGGTATTTCACTGTGTCAAAGACTAAAGCTCAGCACAAAGTTAAGTAAAATTCTTCTTTGTCTTCAGTAGCAGCTCATTGGTGTTATCTCCTTGCTGGATTGGATTTACAGTGTCATCTTGCTCTTGCTCCTCAGGTCCTGGCTCCTGGTTTTTACTAGATATCCAGAGACCAAGTAAATTATTTGTACAACAGCCCCAGGGAGGGGCCTGGTGCCCTCTGGGACTGGGGATGCCCCAGTGCCCCCCTCACTGCCCTGCTCTGGCAGTGAGGAGCAGGGCAGTAAAACCCTTCAGGGAAGACATGATGGTCTGCAGAGAGCGGAGTGTCTGCAGGTGTCAAGTGGGTGACCACTGCACCTACTTCCCCCACTTCTGCACACTGCTCATGCCTAGGGCAGGGGGGGACACAAAGACAGGGGCCCTCAAACAGGGCCACTTCAGATGGCAGGCAATGGCTAAACGCTGCTCTATTTTATTTTCACTTGTAATTCAGTGGGCCTGTGCCCTGGAGAGCTGCCAAGCTGGTGCTGTTTAGCTCCTAGCTAAGGCACAGTGTATTTGTGTCGTTTGTACACGGCTTATGCCACATGGTGACAAATCTGCACAGAGCCACTACCCTCTCTCAAATAAACACTCAAAGAAGCACTGGTAAGTCATGAGGCCAGATCCATGGGCTGGAAAACTGACTTGTTAATTGCTTCCAGGACTGTTAGCAAAAGTCACAACCACTTAGCAGAGCAGTGGCCCTGGCACCTCGCAGTGAGCGCTGCGTGTGGCACTGTGTGTGGCAGGGACCTCGGCAGCCACACTCGGGGGGTGAGCTCTCAGGGTGCCCAGAGCTGCTCAGAGCAGCAAAGCCTCAGCTTTGGTGGGAAGATTATCTGCCTCAAACAGGGCAGAGCCCAGGAGCAGGGGAAGATTTCCCAGGCTTTTGGCCACCTAAGGTGACATAGTTATTTGCATTAAATTAGGGAAAAAGGTGATAATCCATACTGTATCAGGACAGGGATTGCATCCTGATGGATACATTTAGTTCAGATAATAATGAAAAAAATGAAAAGTGCAAAATCACAAGGAAAAAAAAGGATTGTTTATTATAGTCATGCTCTTACTTCAGAGTCTAAAATTCGTACCTATGAAATATATTTATTTTAAGGATCATCATTATGAAAGTCAGAATTCTACTTGATGTCTTTAGTCTCTGAGTTATTATTATGCTGGTTTTTTGTGTCAACTGTCTCCTGAGTGTCACGTGCTTCCCTTCAACATCAATGAAGAAATTTCTTTGTTTGCTGTGGAGATCCCATTGTGGCCCAGAAGGTAAATGAATCACTGTTCATAACTATTATTTGGCTCAAAGGTGAGGAAAACCTGTAACTCTGTAAATCCGCTCCCTGCAGTCTTGCCTTGTTCCTGTCTGCCATCTTGTGGCCCTAAAAGTTTAATGCCACTGCAGTTAAAGCCATTGTCCCAGTCTGACCTGCAGTGAAGCACCAAGCATTGCCTCTCCCACATTTATGAGCTTATTCCCTCTCAATATTCAGAGTCACCTTGTGTCGTTTCTGCGGGAAGCATTGAATCACCATCTCTGAAGGTATTTAAAAGACATGTAGATGTGGTACTTAGAGACATGGCTTAGTGGTGAGCTTGGCAGTGTTAAGCTAATGGTTGGACTGGATGATCTTAAAAGGTCTTTTCTAACCTAAATGATTCTATGATTCTGTGTTAAGAGCACACATGGTAACAGGGGCTCCATCTATTTCCAAAATTTGGTGACAAGTCTGAAATAAAATGTTCTTGTCAACAGGTTGGAAGATGTTCAGACTGAGAACAGGAGACTAAGTTGAATTAGAAATATATTTTATGGGCAATGCACCAAACCAGAAATTAAATCTTGTCTAGAATAACTGATTTTTTTTTTCCTTCTGTAATTATTTCTGAAGGGAAGGATGAAGTGATATAGAGGTGGAAGAGATACCATCTAGTGAGGAGAAACCAGGAGCAGCCACAGATAGACTTGGAAACACCAAATAAGGATCAGCAGTGATAGAAAAGACCTGTGGTGCAAGACAGGAGCAGAGTCTACCCCAGGCTTCACAGCAAGACAAAATTGAATTTCCTATTTCAAATATGAGGACAGGCCACAGCTGTCATGGAGAAAAAAAAGGCAGATGGAAAGAGCTGGAGCAGAAACAAAGAGCTCTGTCCCACTTCCAGAGGAGAGTCTTTAAAGTACACCAGGCATCAGAGTAAAGGCTGGGACTGTACAGTAGTGTGCTCAGCCATGCAGAGAGGCTGCCTCTCCTCAAACACACCTCAGCTGCAACGCCATAGGCTGGCTCCAGCTCAGCTGCAAGAAGTATTGGACATCAGCAGAAGATATGGCTCTACAAACATTTTACTGCGTCCAGCAGCATGCGGTCCTACACACCAGTCTGCTTTATCCCAGCTAGAGACATCTGAGATCCCTGGAGAGCTTTTGGCATCAGATCCACAGGTCTTTCTTCTTGTTAGCAGTGGGAGCTTGCACCATCCGCACAGGCCAGTGTCAGGAAAAGTTATTGAAGAAATCCTCTTCCTTTCCAGGGCAGGCAAAGACTGAGCAAACTCATGTCTTTAGGGGCTGGATTCATGCACACAGTGCACTGAAACCAGAAATATACAAGATGAACATTCTGGTGAGAAAAAGGCAGGGAAGAGAAAATCCCTTAAAGCCTTTGCGGAGAATTTAGTAACTCCAACATTTACACTGATCCTACATGACAGCATATCTATCAGAAGAAAATATTGCTAATATTATGAAATAAGGCACTTGGAAGTTAGGAAAGGCCAGCACTGAAGCATAATAACAGAGTTATTAGTTATATGATGGCATATTTATTTCTGAGTGATGTCCATGGCAATCATCATTCAGGCCCCTTATGACAATAGGAAGCTGTTCCTTAGATCAGCCTTGCCTTGCTTTTTCTGTAAGGCAAAGATTGTTCAATATTTACAAATATTTCTGCAGACCAGCAAATCCACAGCAGCTTAAATTTATAAAAACAATGAATGGCCATCATGTATTTTATTTTTAGCCTTGTTTCTGTGGACAGGTGTAATTTTTTTTAATGAAATATCTTCCTGGACTATGGTCCAATATTTCCTCATATTTTACAGCCTTCCACACTGATTGAATTTCAAGATAAAAGGTTGTTTTGTAGGTTATTCTTACCTCATACTACAGAATGAGGTAAAATGATGTGATGATGTAAGTAGCTGGGTCTTCCTTTATTTCTGTCACAGAGTGATGCTACGCTAATTAATTAAATGAAGCTTTCTGTAAGTAGTCCCTAGTCCCATGCTCTTCTTAACATGTAATATGGTTGTGTGAATTCAGTCACAGAATCACAGAGCAATTCCAGCTGAAAGGTACCTCATGAAGTCTCTAGTCTGACGTCCTGCTCAAAGTTGGTTTATACAAATATTAACCTGAATTACAGCTGTAAATACGTAAATAGGTTCCTCAGAAACCATTCCTGAAGCTCCTTTTGACATGTATTCAGTGTTCACGTTTGCATGAGTCACTGTAAAGTGTTGCATTATCCCGCCTCTGGGTGTCAGCATTTGCCTTCATTTGGAGACATTCATAAATTGTCCTTAAAATCGCTTGTCTCCAAGGAACCATGAAGCCAGACAGATTCCAGTTCTCATTCTGAATTTGTATGAACAGTTTGATCTGTCTTAGGAGCATTTTCAAGAAAGCTGGAATAATCAACCTAAATCAGAAAATTATATTATCTGTGTGATAGAGAAGGGGGTTTTTTTTAGGATCTCACTCCTAAGATATAACAGAAAGGGAGATTCAATTCTGAATTCACCTTTTTTGCCCCCTAACATTCAGACTGCAAGCCTTGAGTGAGAAAAAATAAATGAGAAGAAATAGAACAGGTTTGAGCAGCTGCTATGCCACCCACTTACAGATGATACACTATCAGATAAGCAAAAGTTATACACAGCTTTTCATTTTAAGATAAAGCTTACGTCTGGGGACAAGATTGGTATGAGGCTGCATTATTCCAGCTGTCATTATGGCCTGGTGGTGGGGACACAAGCTATGGAAAGGCCAATTTGCTCTTCACCACTGTAGTCAGAGTGGGGAGGAAGAGCAGGAGAGTAAAGAGGGGAGAGAATGGTGACTATTTAAACAGAAGGACCATAATGCCTGTCCAATGCAGCAAGCCATCAGTCTCCTGGTGCACACAGTAAGCTCTCAAACCCTGTAGGGCCCCAGTGTAGCTTCTGCAGGCTCAGTCATAGAGGGTTCTTCGTAACACCCAACTCTCAGAGACACCCAAAACATTTGAAGGAACTCAACACCTCACGGGACAAGTTCTCTGCTTTTCTGTAGCTCCTGGTATGTGAGCTCAGAGGCATGGCCAAAATTTCTCCAGATCTCAGGAACTGGGTATAAACATGTCCTGTGAAAATCGGTCTGCCTAAGCATGTCCTGTGGAAATCTGTCTGCCTAGAAGATTTTGCATATTATTTTGACCCATTTAGACAGATAGAATCGTAGAAAATTTAGCTTGGAAGGGACCCATAAGGATCACCAGGTCCAATTCTCTGCTTCTTGCAGGACTAGCTAGAATTAAAAAATATGACTAAGAGCATCATCCAGGCAGTCCTTGCACTCTGGAAGGCTTGGTGCCATGACCACTTCGCTGGGTTGTCTGTTCCAGTGGTTGACCACTTTCTTAGTGGAGAAACTTTTCCTAATGTCCAATCTGAACCTGCTCGGACACAGCTTCATTATATTTTCTTGTGTCCTATTTCTGGTCACCAGAGAGAGATCAGCACCTCCTGCTCCACTGCCCTCCCTGAGGAAGTTGCAGACTGTGGTAAGGTCACCCCTCAGCATTCCTTTCTTCAGGCTGTGCCAACTAAGTGACCTCAGCCACTGCTTTAAGTCTTGCCCTTGGGGACTTTCACCACCTTGGTGGCCCTTCTCTGGACACTCTCTAAAGCTTTGTGCTGTGGAGCCCCAAACTGCACACAGCACTCAGGGTGGGGACACACCAGAGGGACAGTCACCTCCCTTGATCAGATTCAATGCTGTGCTTGAATCCAGCAGTACAGTGTATAATCCAATAATCTCCAATGTAAAAAACAAACTCACTAACTAACAAATAAACAAAAAAGATCCCACCACAAAATCCCTGTAAAGAAGTTACTTATTTAAGATTGACTTTCCTGACAAAATAGAAATAAGTGATAATATATGCATGCAAATCAGAATGTCCTGTCCCATGTGGATTTATATTCATACCGTCATACATTAGCAAGTTCAATCTGACAAACACAGTATATTGTTAGAATGCTGCCCCCTGAAGCATGACATACAGTTTTATGCTGGAATTAATGAAATTTTCTTCTATTTTTATTCATTGCATTCAGATGTACACTAAGACAATAAATGCCTTAGAAAGAGTGAACATTCAAAAGCCCTTCTTATCTTGTGTATTGAAAGACACTTGTTTTCAGATCAGATTTAATGCATTACATTTACTGAATAACTCAGAATAAATCTGCCAGAAGAAAGATTCATATTAAAAAAAACAA
>VZTI01001772.1:187568-221547 GCA_013397865.1 Struthidea cinerea | reverse complement strand
AAAAAACCAAACAACAAAGCACCAAAACCATGAAATTTCTATAAGAGGAAATCCATACCACACTGAATGTAGTCTGATTTAAACTAAAGATTGTGGAGCAATATTATTATAGTCCAATTTGCCCCCCTTTCAATCACTCATTAAGCTGGTTTGGATTTACAGATTCTTTTATAACTCTCAAGTGTAACGAAAATAGTGTAAATGTTCCCACATTAAGATCAACTGTGAAGTTACTTTCCCATTACGCAGCTGTCTCTGACTTTTTGAACAAAATTAGAGATCCCTTAAGAAAAGGGAGTGTAAACAAGCCTACAGAACTAGATGAGATGTGTTTGTGGGTACTACAAGAGCTGCCATGTTGTAAGGCCACTCTAAGTCATCATTGTAAGGTCACGGAAATTAGGTGAAATCCCCAGTGACTGTAACAAAGGCAAATGTAGCACCCATCTTCAAAGGGCAAGAAAAGAAAAAGGGCAGCCTGTTCACTTAATATCTGTCCACAGGAATATTAGGAGGCAGACTTTCCTGGAGGACATTTCCAGGCACAAGAATTTGACTGGGTGCAGCCAGCACAGATAAATCAAGGGTACCTCACACCTGACAAGCTGGATGGCTCTGTATGATGAGATGAATGGGCCATAGAATGGCTGGAAACTTGTTTAAGTGGCTTTAGCAAGGCGTAAGTAGTCCATGATAACCTCACAGCCAAATCAAAGAGATAGACTGGAAAGTCAAGGTTGCTTTGAACAGCTCTCAGAATGTGCCTGTACTCATGAATTTATTATCATTTTCTTCAGTAGCAAAGGAGCGTAAATGTTTACTTTCAATGAGAAAATTAAAGTGAGTTGTTATTATTATTACTAGGTCAGTTCTGATGCTCCTCAATGTACCACAGCGCATGAAAATACCGTCTCTACTGAAAAACAGCCCCCATGACACACTTGAGGAAAGCCAGACAGCCTGAAAAAATGGAAAGTGATTTAGTGATTGTGACCTTTGCTTACTTCACTGTCAGCTACTTCTGTCTTCCATTAAGACTTTTTAGATTACAGGGTGGAGGGTGGAGTGGGACTTTATAGATATATTTGTGGTCCGGTAACTGCTACCCTAATTTTCTCATATTAACTATTAAGAGCAGAAGTACTCAGCATTGAATTCAGAACAACTCTATAGCAAGGACGGCCACCACATTATAATTTAAAAGAAATGCTGTCACATATTTTAAAATACAATTTAGTCTACATGCAAAATATCTGGGACATATCATTCTGCAATTAATGAAATTGCAGATAATATACAGAACTGATATGCTTAAGAGTAGAAATAAAAGTGCTGCTGAAACAAACTGGCTGTAGACAAAACCAGCTCAGAAGAATCAGTGAGAAGATTCTCTGGGGGAAGTTATCTTCAGATCAGCTCACACAGCAGAACCCACATCAGGAGTGATCAGGTTCAGAGGTCTCTGTGTTACACAGCATCTGAACAAAAGGATTTAATGAGAAGAAAGAGAGAAATACCATCCACACATCTAAGATTTTGTGATTTTTCAGTAATGAATACAATGGAGGCTGCATGAGGATGGATCCAGAGATTTTCATCACAGAACACAGACATTTTGTAGGATGATGAGAAGATAAAAAGAAAGGTTCCTGTTTCCTGTCAGTGGAGAAGGGATGATGAAATCTTATGGAAAACTTGGAAAAAACAGCAGGCTATTCTATGGCTTTGTTTTCACTGTGGTGTTCGGAATGGTTTTGATTACTGAGATGGACTACAATTTTGCACATAAATAACATCTTTGATCTGAAATGCAATTGCTGACAGGTAGAAAGTCTGATCAGTGTTCAACTTTTCTCACTCTCTTTTCTCTCTTTGTCTGGTTTCTTTGAAGTTCAGTAAAATATTCCTAGCATGCCATCACCATCACTTCATGTAAAAAGCACAAGAATCCAGACAAGTCATGACAAATTATAGATAAGCCAAGCAACATTTTCTTTCAAACAGACTGCAGTTTGGGGTGAGGGGTATCCATCCACCTGCCTGGCAAAAAGGTGCATTTGTTCAGCTTTGTATTTTTCTAACATACTCATAAAATAGGAGGGGAAATTTATTTCCTGACAATACTCATGAAGTCTCACTAGGACTTCATAGCAGTATTTGGCATCAGAGGAACACATATACCACATTTCCCTTAATTCCAAAGGGACTGGGAAAATAGAAATTTAAGTAAACTTAATACTTCCTTGAAGAAAGGAAGACTTCTTTTTCTCATTACTTTGCGTCTTAACTTTACAGTAAATGCCTACCTTCTTTGTATACATGCACCTTCATTAAATTCATAATATTGTCACATGTTGTTTTACAGTTTGTGCTTTATGGGAATTTAGAACATTTTATCTCTCATTTATCTTATTTTAAATGTCTGGTTATAGCAGCACCAAAGTGCACTTTGACTGATTCATAGAAGTGCACAACTTCTAAATTTGATAACAACAAGATTCCCAGCTTTCTTACCAGCAAGTGATTGAAGTCTCCAGAAAATCAGGTTTTCTTTTTTTCTTTAGTGTGTAAACAGTATAAATCCACTCTAATGCTCAGACTGACAGCTGGAAGCTGGTAGAAGCAGCTAAGGAAGCTGGGCGTGTTTAGTCTGGAGAAAAGAAGGCTCAGGGGACCTTATCAGTCTCTACAACTCCCTGAAAGGAGGTTGTAGTGAGGTAGGATTCGGTCTCTTCTGTGAAGTAACAAGTGATAGGACAAGAGGAAATCACCTCAAATTGTGTCCAGGGAAATTTAGGTTTGATACTAGGAAACATTTCTTACCTGAAAGGGTTGTAAAGCATTGGAACAGGCTGCCCAAGGAAGCGGTTGAGTCACCATCCCTGGAGGTAATTAACAGTTGTGTGGCATATAGGGATATAGTTTAGTGGTGGATTTGGCAGTGCTGGGTTACTGGCTGGACCTGATGATTTTACAGGTCTTTTACAACCTCAACAATTCTAATATTCTCTTTCAAATGAAATGAGCTCACAGAGCAGAAGATCATATTCTAAAGATCTCAATCCATGTCAGTAACATCAGCTGGGATCTGAGTCAAACTGGAACATGAAAGCTTTGCAAGGCTACTACCATCAAAGAGGCATCAGATACAGCTCAATGGATATATGAGACATCGAAACATATATCAGACTGACAGTGGTGGAAACTGAAATCTTTGCCCTTCAACTGAAATATAAGGTAAGCCATGACTGGGGAAACTTCTTACAAGCATGGTTCACTTATCCAAAAAAGTGATGCACTTTGTTGACAAAAGGCAGTTGTTTATGTCACCTCCACTGAGACTATCAGCAAGTGTGTCTGTTTTTTATTTTGGTTCCCTCTGCCATAATTCAGGTTCTTCTGGTACTGTATTAAGCACAGGTGATTAACTTGTTTCATTTACTTATTCCATTATCGTCAGTCTTTGTGTTCAACCTAGAAAGTTAAATTACTTTTTAGACTCTTTGAACCCAAATATTTTAGTAGTTTGAAAACAAGAGACAAATGTTTTAAACTTGGTGTGATTTTCTGTGGGAAGTCAGCACTGAGTTGAAACTTTTCTGATGTGTTTGTAACACCCATTGCCATTATACCATTCCGTAGTGGTATGTACCAGCTGGAGCTTCCAAGCTCTGGGGGCTTCAGGTCCATGGAATGGATCATGGAGCTACATCAGCACTGTAGAGACAGCAGAAAAATGTGAAAAATAGATGTCAGCTGAAAATGGTTGAGACAATGTCAGTGAAGAATCCAGCAGTGATCTTCAGTAGGGGACTGAATTAGGCAGTCGCAGGTATAGTGCTTCTAACAAAAAATACTGCACCAAGACTGTCCAGAATTGCTCAGTTTCTGCCTGTTCTTCATTCACTGGCAGGCTGCATGCTAATAATTGCAAGTCTTCTGACAGTCCTGTTGCCATATGTGGTAAAGCTCAGATAACTCTATATCAACTGTTACTACATATCGTCCTCATCTATCTGCAAGTAGGTGTTAAATTGGTTTATAAAGAAACAGCTAATTCTTGTAATATTCTGTAAGCAAAATTTTCAATCACTATTTGGTTTATTGTTACCTCCTGGGAGTACTCATACAAAATTACCAAAATATTCTGAATTTCTACTAACTCCCTTAAACAAGGCTGCAATATCACATGATATAGAGGAGTTACGGAGGAAGAGAATTGATGTCTTTCCTCTGCCCTTCAAAATAAAACCACCCTCTCTTTGCACCACTGATTAAGTTTGAATTCCATGTTCTGGTCTGAAGCCAGCTCCTCAGCTTCCAGTGAATGGATAGGTATTTATCTTTGATCAGTTTTTCTGCGAACCTGTTGCAGAAGGAGGGGCCTTGGGCAACAGCTGAATGTATCATAGAATCATAGAATGGTTTGGGTTGGAAGGAACCTTGAATATCATCTATTTCCAGCTCCCCTGACACCTCCCATGAGTTTCTCAGACAGGACTAAAAGTTGTGGTACGCAGCTTGAAAATGTGAACCCCTTTCCCATGGGGCATGAAAAGACCTGCAGATGGTGAGAGCTAGACCAAAGGTATTCCAAAGAACAGAAAGCCTCTTTAACCTATGAATACCTGTTGCTTTTTTTAAAGCTCATTAAAAAGGTTACCCAACAAAAAGAGATAAAAGGAACTTTTCCAGTGTGAACTGTGTTTGTTCAAATTGAAGCACACTGTGATGTGTTGACCTTGGCTGGTCACCAGATGCCAAGCAAGTCACTCCATCACTCACTCTCCTCAGCAGGATGGGGGGAGAAGAAACAATGAAAAGCTCATAAATTGAGATAAGCACAAGGAGATCATTTACCAATTACCGTCATGGGCAAAACAGACATGACTTAAGTGAAATTAGTTTTATTTATTGTCAGTTAATAACAGTAGGAAAGTGAGAAATAAAAACAAAATTAAAAACACCTTTCCCTCCACCATCCCTTTGTCCCAGGCTTAGCTTCAGTCCTGACTCTTATTTTTTCTGCCCCGAGTAGATCAGGGGGATGGGGCATGCAGGTTGGAGTCAATTCACAACTGATAACTTTGTCTCTGCTGCTCCTTCTTCTTCATGCTTTTCCACTGCTCCAGCATAGGGCACATCCTACAGGATACAGTCCTTCAGAAGCTTCTCCAATGCTGATCTTTCCCACAGAGAACAGTCCTTTGGGAACAAACTGCTCCAGGACCCTCCACAGGTCCTGCCAAAGAACCCTCCCCTGCATGGGTCCTCTTCCACAGGCCACAGTTCCTGCCAGGAGTCTGCTCCACTGTCGGGTTTCCATGGGCTGCAGCTGCCCTCGGGGCACATCCTCCTTCTCTTGTGTGCGGTCCTCCATGGGCTGCAGGGGGACAATGTGCAGCACCACAGTCTTTTCCATGGGCTGCAAGGGAATCTGTGCTCCAGTGCCTGGGGCATGTCCTCCCCCTCCTTCATCACTGACTGGGGTCACTGCAGGACTGTTTCTCTCACATTTTCTCACTCGTCTCTCACAACAGCTGTGCAGCACTTTTTAACCTTTCTTAAACACATTGTCACAGAGGCACTACCAACAAAGCTTAAAGGACTCAGCTGTGGCCAGTGGCTGTTTTGGAGCTGTCTGGAACTGGCTCTGTCTGACATGGGGGAAGCTTCTGGTGTCTTCTCACAGAAGCCACCCTTTCAGCCCCCCTGCTCCCAAAACCTTGGCACACAAACAAACATACCAGTGTTAATAACATCTGGCTTAGAGATTTATTCTCCAATGCCTTATTCATTGAATTCTCAGGCAAAATTGCTGCCTATCTGTCCTGGTTATAATCCAGCACAGTGCTTTGAATAGTAGCAGCTTTTCTCTTACAAGAAAAAGCTACCCTATTATTATTATTATTCCTTTAAAGTCATTATAAGATGTGTTTGCTTCAGTGAGCACTGTGATCTGTGCACATTTTGTATTTTATAAAAATAGGCTACCCTCTTTTCCCATTGCTTCATGGAGGCTGCCTGAAGATGAGACTGGCATAATAAGGTCAGCACTGCTGGGTAGTGTAACAAACTTGTCAGTAAATGTTAGTATCAAAAGCAGCATCTCAGAAACCTTTTCTTTATTCTTCTCACTTCTTAAGACATGCAGTTTTATGTGTCACCACTCACTATTTTCAGAAAAAAAATACACACATTAAAAAAGAAATGTAATTAAAACACTTCCATTAAAGCCAGGAAAATATTCAGAATCTAGTAATTAGAAGGAACAAATACAGCCAGCTCTACATACTTAATTTCCTGTGCATACTAGCAATAATGTCTTTTGGGGTAAATTTCTGACATATTTATCACCATCATATCTAGGAACTCTGGGTTAAATCCTCGACCATGTATAAATCCTCTTTTTGATGCTTCAGTGGAAGATTCACCAGTACAGAAAAATTCTATGCAAATCAGATTACATTTTCCTGCCTTAGGGATTCCAATCCTTCTGCCCATTGGCCATCCCAACATTCTCTATACAGATGTAGTACAAAATCCCAGAAAAAGAAGCAATAATAATAGTAAAATAATGAAAACTTAAAGTACACAGAGAGAGAAAGGAGATAAATTTTCTGGGAAAAGAGATGAGAAAGGGGCTAATAGAAGGACAAAATCTGGAAAAAAATATGGAGATGAACTAGTCACACTTCCATATTTTCTAAATACCAGCATCATATTCAGAATTATAAGCAAAGAGAAAGGTCATGGTCCCAGCGGTGGGTTTTTGCATCATGTTCAGCCCTTGGTGTGTGCAAACTTGAATTTCAGGCATGTGTTATGTGAAATGGGGTGCCTGCATACAAATTTACTGCACTAACCATGGAACAGAATGTGTGAATTTTTTTGTGGTGTATCAGCTCAGCTGTCTGTGGTGACACTGAGCTCATGCTTTCTGCACCCCAGAAGTTGTGGTGAGCATGACAGTAAGTCTGTGCTATTAAACATTGATAAGAGATGCACCATAGTATGCAATCACACTAATATAGTTATCTGGGTACCACTTGGCTTGGAGGAAAGTGGAGAGATCTGGTATGTGGATAGAGCAGGCTGAGTCTGCTGACAAGGAGCCACACAGATGTACCCACCAATAACCAGGTTCCAAACCACTGGAGGCTTTTAAAATATTGTTTAGAAAATACCTTTTCCCTTTTGATATTTTCAGGTAATTTAATTTGAACCCAATTGTGCTTTCCTCTTTGATGAAAAAACAACAGATTTTCCCAAGTGATTCACAGAGGTGGTTGTGGGTAACATCCTGTCTAATCCACCTCCTTTCACCGAGCAACTGGAAGATTTACAGCTGAGTTTCCTGAGTGGGGAGGGAACAGAGGGAATCTAAAAACATGTAATGTCACCTAGCTCTTTAATCAGTAAGTGCAGTATTTCTTCCACAGTCTCTTCAACAAGTAGATTTATGGCTTTTACATTTGTGGTGGCTTAGCATTCTGACATAAAATTTGCCTTTGTTTATTCAGCCTTGTCTAGCAGTACAGGATTGCTCTGCAAACTCTGTCTTTCCAGATGGTTCAGGGCAAAAGCAAGGTTCTGTTTGGAGACAGCACAGAAAAATTCCTGAGGCGAGAGGTTGCATAGCAATAGGAATGGTGCATGCTCAATACTGAATCGTCATCCCTGCCATTCTGTTACTATGGAGATGGCATGGCTGCTCCACAGCTTGCTCTGCTATCTCCACAGCTGCAACAGGAGTTTCGATAGGGTGCATGTGCACTGCTCCTCATACCTTCTCTGTCCTTCACAAACACTACAGAGCAAACTGATTGTTGTTCAGTTTGTGCTTAGATCATGGCTTGTTGAAGTACTGTGTTACTGCTGTGTTTAAGAATATCTGTGTCAGAGCATCCTAGGACTGTGAAGCTCAAGGGGAAAAAAAGACATTCTTTAAACACATACACCTCTAAAAATACTACTGTGAATTATCTCATTTCTGCCCAAAAGCCTACAGACAGGATATCTTATCCACCCATTTTTGAGAACTTCATATATACATTCAGTTTAACATTGGGGTGTGAAAACCATTATAATTAATGTACAATCAAATGTACATTTATCAAGTATTTTGTATTCTAGGGCTGTTGTGAGGAAGAAAAGGAAGGGAGCTAAGCAGCTGATGACTCCAGGTATGAAAAAGAAGCATATGGCAAGGAGCCAACTCTCTTGTTGTTGTGCCAAAAACATTTTAGCTAACACATTGAACAGAAAAGCAGGTCATATGATGATTTCTTTTTATGCACAGAGCTTGACAGGCTGCAGTTGTTCAGAAGGATGTCTGCTTTTTTGAAAGCCATTTCATTTTTCGAGATTGGAGAAGCAGCTACAACTCTATGTATAAAAAGCCCATTTAATGTGCATGCGAAAACTTCAGTAACAATCTCAAGCACTGCTTTAAACACACACAGTCAAGATCATTTATTCTTAACCAGAACTACTATATATTCAATTTTTTTACACTGAAAAAACCCCCACTTTTTCTTTCCACTTAACTCTCTTGCCTGCATGGATTTTGAAGCATTGCCCTTTTGTTTTAAGTTTTGCCTGAATAATACTTGAGTTCAGATGAAAGGGCTCAAACTACTCTGCATGCACCATATGACAGCAATGAGCTCTGATCTTTCAAGAACATAATCTAGCAGGCAGGAAAATCAGGAGGTTTTCTCATGGATGTGCTCCACAGCCAGAGGTACATCTGCAATAAAGACAAAGCTTTCGGAGAAAACATCAGTCCTTCTACCCATCTGCTAAACAACAGAACAGCACTGGAATCACCCAAGAAGCTTCAGAAAGACTATCTGATCAGCTTGCATGTTGTTTTGTCAACTCTGTTGAATTGTGTTATTTGACATCACAACTGCTGTCACTTGCTATATGGACTCAGCCCTTTAAACAACATAAGATGTAAATTATATTTTGCCTATACCTTTTCATTTCTGCAATTCATGCCATCTACCTTGGAGCATAAGTTTTACGAAGAATGCACAGTCTCTGACTCATCTAAGTGAAATAGGTTATGCCATAGATAGAATTTATCTAATGTAACACTGAGTGAACCTCAGTGGATATATAATACACTTTGCCACGTTATGTGTCTTCTGCTGTTGCAAAGCCCTCTCGACATTACATTCAGAGAGGTGCAAATCACTCAGCTCTTCTATTCAGGATGTCCAAGGGTGAGTCCACTTCCCATTATCATCAGTCATGCTCCTTGCATAAGCGCGGTTCCCGTAAGGCTGGCGTCTGGTTTGCATCCCATTAAGACTAATGGCTGTCGCATGCATACATCATGCGCGCTTCAGAGACGGCTTAACCACGGCACAGCCCGGCCGCAGGGCGAGCTGCCAGGCCCCGCCGCCCGCCCGGCCCGGGGAAGGGGCGCCGGCAGCGGGCCGGGTGCGCTCCGCCGGGCGCTGTCCGCGGTGCTGGAGACGGAGCACGGAGGCGGCCGCGCTCCCCCGCAGGCGCCGCGGCAGGAGGGAAACCCTTTTGGCAGTCTCACCTGCGCTGATTAAAAAGGAAAAAATGACTGTGACAGAACATTAGTTCTTACATAAACATCTTTATATGATATTGCCTCACATGGGGTGGACTAGATGATTTTTCAAGGTCCTTTCCAAACCAAACCATTCTATGACTCTATGAATATTGAAGCAGATTAAAACAGTGCTAATCCCTTTCCAAAACAGACCCATTTTGATATCAATGTCACTAGAATAAACCAGCTTTCTCCATCATAAGTGTAGTCACCTACTGCCATGATTTCTCCCAGTGATTTTTCAAAATCTGCTGTAGGTTTAAACTAAATAATCATATTTAAATTGTGGAAGGGTTCTTGTGATCGAGTGTCAGCAGTTAGCTGGTTTTAACGGTGCACTTCAAGAGGTTCCATGCTCTTTCTTGAAAACAGAACAGCACCTAGGCTGAACTGAAGAAGAAACCTGGATTTCAGGTGATATTCTTTTCCCTCTGGAATTAATAAAGTGTTTCAAAGTGATCAGAGAAAGACAAGATCAAACACCTGAGTCAAGGAAGCACTTAAGACAGCAGCTACTTCCACAGGGGGATTGTGAGTCATTTATATGGGGACCCTAGGAGTTTCAAGAAGAGAATTATTAGGAAGATAAATGGGATATGGGAAGCTGCTCTCTGGCTGGCAAGTGGCCAGAAAAGGACATGAATGAGACTCACATAAAAAAGGGTAATAAAGCAGTCACACACATAAGCAGTGCAAAAAAGCAATCCTGAGACAAAGAAAACAAGATGGAAATCCCCCAAAACAGAAAGGTTTACCTAAACTGTAGACATGGAAAATCCCCAGGGAACTGGGGTAGATAAGAGCGTCTCTAGAGAGTAGGATTGCAATTAACTCCATGCCATCCTATGGTTTAACAGTTACTTTTCATACCTTTTCCCTCCTTACTTAGGAGTTTGTGAATATTTACTAAAGAGTGAAAAAAGCTGAATGTCAATGTAACCAACTTTCTTTCTACTTACAGTATTCAAAGCATGGGAGTAGATTCGTTAAAAATATAGATATTTTTCCCCAATCCCAGCTGTGACACTTGCCATGGGACAGATGGCACCGTCCAAACCAGAATCCACTGATTTATGCCTCATAGCATTAAATTACTCAAATACTATCATGGACTTAATGAAAAAAGAAAAAGGAGAAAAAAAAAGTGTTCCTAATTTTGCACTGTATTTTCCTTGATTCAGATCATCTCCTTACAGCTGTTTTTACATATTTTTTCATTTTAAACAATATATGTCCTCCACAAAAGGGGTATAGTACTCCAGAAAAAGACTGACATGTCTGATTCACACTGTCTTTGAGACAGCCTCAATGTAGTTGATAGAAGCATGTTAAGAAAGGGATAGAATTAGTCAACAATCAAATCTTATTTTCACTGCTTGAATATGCTTGCACAAGAATTTCTTGGAAGGGCAACAAACACTACCATGCACTACCATGGCCAAGGCTTTTATATCCTTCAGCTTCATTTATTCATGCCCTGAACTGCTGCTGGTTTCTGCCCACGTTCACTCCAAAAGGGTGCAGCACAGCGGGTCTGATTTTATTAACAGGATATTTTTTGCTAGAAGCTCTTTGTCAGATCAAATCATTGCTCTGCAAAGTAGCAGGAGCAGTGTAAGTAGCAGGTTTTCCATTAGCATTCTGCCTAGAACAAAGGTGCAGTTCTGCAAATAAGGACTTAGTGCATGTCTCTGTTTTCTGTTTGGAAAGGGCGCAACAGCCGCCATGTTAAGTGTATTTAAACAGCTTTATTTTTTGGATCCAGGTCAAAAAGGAAATTATCTTTTACCAGTGTGTCCAAGACAGGGTTCTCTAAGAAGAACACAGCTGTTGCTGTGCCATCTCATCTCTTCTCAAAAGGCAAGTCTTTTCTTGTTTAAACTGTGAAGGAGATTTATCATTCCTATTGTACTGACACTGCTGGTCCAAGCTCTGCTTGCTTTCCTGAATCAAATCAACAGGACTTGCTCCAGGAAGCAGCACTAAAGAAAATAATGCTTGTGGGAGGGAACTAATTCTGGAAATTCTTCATGTTCATAGCTCAAAATAATACAGCAATCAAGAAATCAGCATGTTTCCTCTCAAAGAGTAACACATAAATCTTAATCTCAGACTGTTACAATAATCCTTAAAATATTTTTTTAATACTTTTTAGCCTTTAGAGATCATTTCATACTAGCTGATTTTAATAGCCTTTATCAACGTAGGCAGCATTTTGAGATGAGTGAAAAACAGCCCAGATCTGTTGTACAATCCAGCATAACTATACAGTGTCTGACAGGGAAAGAGTAGTTATTAATTTGATTGCAGATCCCTTATATATATATTTTAAGGAGTACTATTATTTGGCCTTATAATTTTTCAGGAAGTGAAAAATTTATTGGAAAGGTCTGACATAAAAAAAACAAACCTAGGTGTAAATTTTGCTGAGTTTTGAAGTGCATAAAGAAAATATTTATTTACCAAGAGGGTACTCAGACACTGGAACAGGCCTCCTAGAGAGATTGTGATACCTGTCAATGTTCAAGAGGAATTTGGACAATGCCTTTAGTGTTTGGTCAGCTCTGAAGTGGTCAGGCTATTGGATTAATGATCATTGTAGATCCCGTTCAACTGAGAAGTTTAGTCTGGTCTAGTCTGGTCTCATCTATATAATTATTTTATTTGATGTAAAATGGTTTTTATCCCTTTCTTTTGTAAAATCTTGATATTTAACATCGAAGTGTTAAAGTCAAAGTACCTCAGGAGGTCAAAATGTGTAAGTAGGAGCGTGCTCAACCCATGAGGCCCAACTCCGCCTAACTGACAAGGCAGCACTTTCTTCTTTGGACGTGTGGGCTCACAAGCAGAGGCACATTTTGTGTTTGGTTCCAAGCTCTTCATGGTGCTGAGTATGGACTTCAGAAGAGCAGCAGGAGGTACATGCTGCTCTCTCTGACTTGATCTGTTGAGTGTGTATACAGAAGCTCATTACTGTAACTTTATTCCTTGATGTTAAGTAGTAAATATGCTGCAGGGAGGAAAGGAAGAGCAATGAATTTTTATGGGAAGAGCCTATGATCTTGAATAAAATGTAGGCAACACCATCACAGACAGGTGCCCTAGTTTTTGCTGTCATAAGCTTGCACACAGAAATAGCCAGGTTTCCTTTTCTGTGCTATCTTCATAGGAAAATAAAGGCTGAAATTCCCATTTATATTTTAAGTTCCCTATGCCAAGGATGTCCACAGCCATGTGCTTCACAGAGCCACACTCACATTCTGCTGCACTCCACAGTTAGCCCTGCTGAAATCAGCATAAATAAAGTACATGACATTGAATGCCAGCTTTACTCCAATACAGATACACACTGTCTCATTTGAAATTTACTGGAATTATCTGACTCATATATAGAGATCATATGGAGTTTCTGTACAAACAAGTTTTTGGTTCTGGATGCTATAAAGAATGGATACCTCAATATAGCTAACATCTGTGAAATAAAATATTCTCTCAATTCTTTATTGTTTTCAGTTTTGTCACAAAGCCACACATAATCTTTGCCATTCAGAAGACCTAAGAAAAGGTCTTTTTACTGTAGAGAGTTTTTAATTACACTGAAATTTTATAAAATTAATTTATTCAATCTGTATTTTATGAAATTTGTGATTCTCAGAATCAGTTCAGAAAATATTGCTTCTGGCAATAACTAGGCTAGGGATTAAGAAGAAAAAGTGCTGCATCTGATCTGCCATGCTTATTTGCTTTAAATTCCCCCAATAATTCACAGTAATTTTCTCTTTCCCAGCCAATAGTCCACTGGGAAGGCTGTGATACTATTTATCTCTACCATCAATTCCACACTTGGAATTTGAGTGCACAGAATAAGGAACCATACAGCATTTTCTCCACAGTAATTTTCCATGTGCCCTCTTATCCCCTAAAAAAGTGTGAAGTAATTTAAGAAAGCTTACCCTTTGTAGATTGAAAGGCTATTCCCCATTCATTTGAGAGAAGCAAACAATTCCAAAGCCAATTGCTGGAAAGCTACTGATGTACAGTAGCTTGTTGATGTGTTGGTTCACCTTACAATATCTTCTGCATGGAAAGACTTATGACAATATGTATAATCTGGGATACTGTGAATCACTGGTTATATTTAGCAAATTTTATAAATCTCATAATTTTTTTATACACTAAAGATCATTATTAGATTTTAAATCTCTACAGACATGAAGTAAATAAAGCAGTGTGCATAAGTGTATAAGCATAAATTATCCTCACTCTTCAGAAAGGTTAAATTTAATACTGAGATTCTAAAGTATCTTAATTTATTAAAGGACAATGCAAACAAAGTATTTCATACAAAAATGTGACTGAAATGAATGTTCAAATTTATCAGCTGAATTACAGGCTGAACTTTTCTAGTCTGGCAGAAGGGTGATGTAATTCAAATCATTTTAGCCTGCATTGAGAAATAGCTGAATTAACTCAAGTGACTTTGCATCTATAATAAAAATAAGCATGGAGCTCATCACTGTAGCTCAATTAATGCAACTTAGCTTGCTACATTATAGAAGATTTGTGTCTGACTCCTTTCTTTTATTAGGATCATTCAAGGACCGATTTTACTATATGGATTATTTGCTCCATCACCTGTGAAGAAGGAACATGACAGTAATTTTGTACAGCTGTGCACACACACAGGTTTGACAGTAAGAAGATTTTATTCTCTGATTTTCAGCCCATGCTGACTGTGGAATAGAATAACATGTCAGGTTGTGAAATTATAACTCTCCATTGCACCTGGTGCAGCTTCAGAAAACATGCTTAGATCTGAACCACGGTGATTTCACTGGAGTCAGTCTTTTTTGCTTTTACAAGTAAATACAGCATTAGGTTTGAGGCTTATTGAGTTTTTCAGAAATTCACTAATTTTTCATCTCTCCATAGCAAATACATTAATCTGTAACAAAGACTAATTATAAAGGTTGCAAAACAACTGGGAGAGACGTATTTTACTTTACACATTTGTCTTTATTAAAGGTTCTATATTGCAAAAATAAATGAATACATTTTTCACATAAACTGTGTAAGGGAACAGAGGTGGGATTTATTATGAACTTAATTAAATTGCTTTGTATAGTGACAAAGAAGAGCACTAGCAACATAATATATCCTCTTGGACCAAAGGTGGTTAAAGAGATAATTCACCTGATGATAATGGGCTTTGAGATTACAAATATTGGTTATTTGCTTCAGAGCTTGCTATTTCTCATGGAATTACCATACTAAAGTTATCACTTTCGTGAAAAAATTTCTTATAATTGCTTTTCTCTAAGATCTGCTGAATACATGTAAAGCTTAGCAACTGAAAAATATCATGACTCATTTGCGTATGCCATGGGTTCAGAAAATGGCAAAATAAATTTTTTCTTTTCATTTGTGTGTATGAAGATTTTGAGTATTCAGAAAGAGTGCAGCAAAATTGCATCAATAAACATTGGCACAGAAGAGGTAAATTGACTCAAATTGCACTAACTACCCATCGGGAGACCCTAAGTGCCCCTGTGAAAAGTTGTCAGATAATGGGACAAATTTGTTCAGTTCTCTGCTCATGGAATAATTTGACCCTTAGTTTTTAATCTCCTTCAAGACAATAAATAGTTGGAAAATAATTTTGGAAATTAATGCTAGGTTGCTTGGACAGGCAACTTTTTTTCTGGCTCTAATTAATATTTTGCAACAGATTGAATGGCTATAGCAAATAGGCTGGGACACCTCCACCCGAGCATTATCAAAGCCCTCAGGTGTTGTCCCTTCCTTGGCTGTGGCACAACTCCTCAGCTGAGGTAAAGGACGTACCACCACATCCAAAGTAATGTTCTCAATCTCCAAAAAGGCAATTACCCAAGGTGCTCTCCATAGTGGTGTCAGTAGCACAGTTGTGTGAGAGAATCTAAATCTGAAGCATAGGCAAAGAAGCAGGAGACAACATATTTTTATATTCCTGAGCCATTTTCCATACTTCACTGCCCCTTCCCCCAGTCATACAGGCAAGTCTAAAGGCCAGCCAGTGTCTTACACTAAGATACCGAAAAAGCATTCAATCAGACACATGGATATGAAACCCTACTACTTTTATCAGAGTCTCTCTTTCTAAACTAAACAACTTAAAACATTTTGGATCACAATCTCACTTGGATTTTTTATATAAATACTACTAATAATTGATTAGCAATTGCAAATGATGTTCATATCTAACCACTATCTAATTATTAGCAGAGCACCATTCCTAGTACATATCCACCAAAAACTAGATGCTGTGCTTTTGTCAAAAAGAAATAAATTATTTTATGTGCATTTCAAAGGTTGTGTGGCTCATGTTGCCTAAAAGAAGAGCAGCAGAATGGTAAATTAGTTTTAAATCCTTTAAAATTACAAGATAAAAGAATTTAGCATTCTGATAAGACAAATATAAATTGAGATTTTACTACAGATCTGTAGAATACTAAGATTTGGAAGATAATTTATCATTAAATCTCAATAAAAATAGAATTGAAAATATTATTCATGAGATTTTTTCCAAGCCTACATAATAATAGTTAATTCAAGTTGTATCAGCCACAGTGGTGCTATGCTGACTGGGTCACTCAAATAGTGCTACTTCAGTGAATTGATATAAAAATTGAGTCTGGAAACTTCTGTAATACCATTAAATTCTGTAAAATTGAAAGTAGCACTGCATTTTTTCCTGACCTACTTTTCTGCAGTATTTCTGGAAGGTGTTAGTGCATTTGGTTTGAATACAGATGTGGGATTTAGAAGGGAAGTGTAACAGATCACATTATTATGTTTTAAAAAATGTTAAATAGAATCTGATAGCTAAGTTTATATTAATTCAATTACATACATCAGTACAATTTTTACTTAAACTTCATATGGGTTGAAAGTAGATTCTCTCTCTCAAAACTGAATGTTTTGGCAAATGAATGTTAAATATTGCAGGAATTTTTGCAGCAGTCTAGATTATCAAGATAATTGCCATTATCTATACTTTGTTCTTCATGTAAAAGTAATTATTACATTCATTTTAATCAGCAAAAATTTCCAACAAAATTAATAGAATATTTCAGAGTCTATTAAAAGAATGAAAAGTGCTTTTACCCACTAAAAATCATCAGTTCAAATAGGTCAGGATCTCTGATGAAGCCCAGGAAGACAGATATGTTGGGTAGCTCTGGTCAGAGCCAGGTTCCTCCTGTTCTCTGAGATTTTCATTTTAAAAGCCTCTGCCAAGATTCTTATCCAGAACTTTGTTGCTACCGGCCTTGTCCCTTGAGACCCCTCTGTGATTCACAGGTTCGACAGTTGCATTTGTCTTCCTAACATCAGAGTAAGTAAATCTTTTAGGGACTTTCTCTTCCCCTGCACAATTACCAAAATTGTAATTTCTCTAAAACACTAAAAATAGCTGGCAAATGAAAAGAATATTGATAAATGAGTTCCAACCAACTTTTGTTCTTATTCGGATAGTAATAACTTCTCTAACAGTAGAAATAGATGCATTAGGAAAAAAACCTCTTCTTTCCCATTGTTCATACAGCACAAAGGGTGTGATTTAATGTCAAATTCACGTCAATGGAGACATTGGTATGTGAATATTGTTACTCTGAGTGGAAGACTGATTTAATGATTCTGAAAAAGTTGTTGGAATGAGTTGGGTGTCAGTCTCTTCTCCCCAGTAACAAGTGGCAGGACAAGAGGAAATGGCCTCAAGTTGCACCAGGAGAGGTTTAGATCAAATATCAGGAAAAAATTCTTCATGAAAAGGGTTGCCAAGCATTGCAACAGGCTGCCTAGGGAAGTGGTGGAGTCACCATCCCCGAAAATGTTCAAAAAGCATGTGGATATGGCACTTGAGGACATGGTTTAATGGTGAAAATGGTGGTGGTGCTGGATTGGTGATTGGACTTGGTGATCTTAGAGATCTTTTACCAGCCTTGGCAATTCCATGATTCTTTGGTTCTAATATCCCTGACTGGTAAGTGGCACCAATCCTGTCACCTGTAAAGTGTCTCTGGGGCGTCGCCGTTGTGTGTTAGTCGTGTGTGAGCTTTGGCCCCTGGCTCTGGCTGTGGATTGAAGTGTGGCTGAGTTTGTTATCAGTGTGAAGTTGTTTTTGTGTACCTTCATGACATACCCGCTGATCAAAGATAGCCAATCTCTGACAAACTACTGCCTTGAATTGGGCTTATTCTGACTGTTATGAGAAAATGGCTATCAAGAGCCTTGAAAATCACTCACATCTTCATAGTAGTTTAAAAATATATCTTCTTTTAGATGCAATCTTTTCTATATGTATTTATTTTTATATATGTATTATAAAAGATTCATTTAATCTTACGTATTGTATATATCTGTAAGCAGAAACATCCTTACCAAAATCCCTTAAAAGCATGGAAAACATTTAATTTTCATTTATCTGATACATTCTTACAATCTAGAATGTCAACACTTTCATAAAACAGACTGATACTAAGAGCCCTGCTTTCATTTCATAACATCTTACATTTATATGCATCAAGTGAAATTTAAGACTAATGCAATTTCTGCATTTTAGGACTATATCTGCAACTGAAGTAAGTGGTTACTGGGTTAGAAAGCATTCTTTATCTCTACGTTTTGCATACTTGGAAGAAATTATTCATGTTAGGCATGAAACCAATTTTGACAGTACATGGATTTTGTTTTACTGCTCCCCTCCTTCCAGAACTGCAGCTAAAAGCCCTGTACTGTGTTCCCTGGGACCACTGTGCTTAGTGACTGGAAGTCATGGATGCACTGGTGGGGAAGGCACAGGGGAGGTGGATGTCCTTGTACCCCCTGGAGTGACTTCTCTGCAGCGCCAGCACTGTGGCTTCACCACGCATCGCAGGTGGCTGTTCTGGGTCTGTGTCCGAGCATGTGAAAATGCAGTTCTATGACTTCATTTCCCAAATGAATAATACTTTATGACAAATGTAACCCCTCTTCCATCCTGCAGGTAGGCTCATGTTACCTACAGGAAAGAGAAAAATAATTTTGTCTCTCTCATCCACTTCATTTGCACTTTAACTTTCCATTGAAAATGTAGGGGCAGTCTGTCATCATCTGCTTCCCCAAAAGACCTGGCACTTTCCAAGGCTGTATTGCCACTCCTGAGCCAGCCAGGAGAGGGTGCCGGAGAACACTGTCTGCAAACAGCTCCCTGGGTAGTTTCATTCCTCAAAAATGCAAACCAAAGTCCATTAAAGTTATTATGTATCTCTTTAATTCATTCCCTTGCTAATCGAAGCTTCTTGCTACCCACTCTATCCCTTTCAAATGCCATATTACAAGTGCAGACAAATTATACCCAGATGTTTTCAGGTCTGGAATTTTGTTTAGATGGATTTGCCTGTTATTTGAAAAAGATTTAACATTCTCTAATGCTGAATATGTATTTATGTCTCACCTATGTACCAATTTAACAGTTATGTATAAAATCATAGAACCACAGAATGATGGAATAATTTGGGTTGGAAAAATCTATCATCATTTGGACAGAAGATTTTTAAAGATCATCTGTCCCTCCTACCATGGGCAGGGACATTGTCCACTAGACCAGATTGCTCAAAGCTGCATCCAGCCTGGCCTTGAACACATCCAGGGATGGGGCATCCACAACTTCCCTGTGCAACCTGTTCCAGTGCCTCACCACCCTCACAGTAAAGAACTTCTTCCTTATGTCCAATCTAAACCTACTCTCTTTTAGTTTAAAACTGGCTATCCAGCAAACTCCTTATCCATCAAATAGTCTGTCCAAGTTGCAAAAAACTGATTTCTTAACTTTCTTGGCCTGCAGCCCAGAATTAGGAAAGCAAAGTCACCTGGAATGGGAAGTATTTAGATAAAATAGTGCACTATCTCACCTTTTAAAGTAGAAGGTTTCTGATATTTTTAGATGCATGTACACTAGTACATGGTGCTCCTACTTTTATAAATCTTACTATGATCCCCTAATGTCATAAATTGACAAACAGCAGTAATAATTAAAGAATAAAAACAAGAAAGATGACATTACATTCATGCAGACAAAAGATCCAGGCTAGTAACTATTTATGACAAGCTTAGAGAGTCTACAAGCCCCCTTCTCCCATGCTTTAATTATTCGCAGAAGCTTCCACATTTACAGTCACGTGTGTCCTCCACCCTTAACAGCAGAAACACCTTTGTGTGATATCCATGAAAGCAAATGAGAGAATTCTTTGCCACATTGTTAAGGCCAACTGCATAATGATTTTTTTCTGGAATGAATAATTTACTCTATAACTTATGGAAAACTGTTTTCTGAAGTTCACCTTACTTTTCTTTAGTTTGTTTGGGGGTTTTTTTGTTTTGTTTTTTGTTTTGTTTTGGTTTTTTTGTGTTTTGGGTTTGTTGTTTTTTTTTGTTTGTTGGTTTGGTTTTGGGGTTTTTTTTTAGTTTGGTTTTTTTTTTGGTTTTTTTTGGGGATTTTTTGGGGTTTTTTTTGGTTGTTTTTTGTTTGTTTGTTTGTTTTTGTTGTTTTTTTTTTGTTGTTTTGTTTGTTGTTTCAGTTTGGTTTTGCTTTTGAAATTATCCTTGCATATTTTTAAATGTGAGTTTTCAAATGGAGGAACCTAGGTCACCTGGTCTGCATCAAGTTGACAGAGCAAACTTCTGACTGGAGGCAGTGAGTATAAATCATTGGTTCAGTCACAAAAGGGAAGAAAAGAGACAGCAAAGGCACCATTTCAGTGTACAGCTCTGGGAATGGAACAACAACTACCACCTTCCCAAGGCACCTTTTCTACCCTTCGTGCCTGAGTCTACAGGACATGCAAACACCCTTCCCCCAGACTGCCCTGCCTGGCAGTGCTGCAAAATGCTTGCAGGAGCATCCAGGGACTGTGCCAGCAACATCCAGGGACTGTCCCATTTTTTCTCTGCTAGAGGTACGGGATAATTAAATAACTTCATTAAATTGATTTCGATTATTTTATTTTAAAAAGCACACGTAAAAGGTTTATTCCTAGATAAATGCATTTATTATATTATACATAATACATACAAATACATATATAGGTTTATATTACTTGGTCTCATCTTTGAGATGTTCACTTTCTGGAAAAAAAAATCAGACATAATTTTAAAATGTAGTGACATCAATATAGCTATTAAGCTGTCACACATTTTAGTGAAAATAAGCACTTGAGCCAACACTTCAATGAAATTCACTCTAAAAGGACTATCAGATAACAGATTTTAACTTCACGACAAAATTGTTGCTCTCATACAAGGGAAAAAGAAAAGTGATGCAATGGACATTTGGAGGACTTCAATCATAAGAGAAAAACTTGAACTGTTAATCTACCAGTCAGTGAGTAGGAACAAATCATGCTGCCAAGTTGCATTTCACTAAAAAGATCACTTGCCAATCAAGTGCTTACCACTGGTGAGAACTGTGACAGATTTCAGTTTTGAAAGGGATGCAAGAGGTTAAGAAGAATGAAGCTGCATCCCAAGGAGTCAAATGAATGTGCCAGGAACCAGTCCCTGGCACAAGGGCTGGCTGGCACAGACACAGCCTATTCCTAACTTCCAGGCAGCAAGGATCCTTGCTGCAGTCTGGAGGGCAACTGGGGTGAAGAGTCTGAAGAGGTAGGTTTTGTTCTGGTATTATCCGCTGACATTCAGCTGGCAGCCACCCATGGTGATGGTCTCATCTCAGCTCCTCCCCCCTCCCAGTCTGAACCAAAATGATCATTTTTCTACAAACTATCTGTAAGCATCCGGCAGAGAAGGAGATGACTAAGAGTCAGTGTGGATTAGTTAAGGATAAATTATGTCAAGCCAATACAAATTCCTTTGTGACGGGGTCACAGGCCTGTGGGTAAAAGAGAAACAGCTGAAGTAATATATTTTGGTTTTAGTACTTCTTGTGACACTGTACTGACAGTTCATCCTCAAAGCAAACTAGGGACACGTGATAGAGGTGAAACTGCCTTTTACTGGATGTGAAACCAGTTACAAAATTATACCAGGATTATACCGTTATCAGTGGTTCATTATAAAAACGGTAATATATATTTCAGTAGGGTCCTCAGGGATCTGTCCTGGGTCTGGCAAACAGTTCCATTAGTAGCCTGCATGATTAAATAAAGACTACATTGTTAATGTGCAGACAACTCCAAGCTGAATGGGACTGCCAGAGCTTTGAAGAATGGTTAGAATTTATAATAATCCTAACGAGTTGTATCATCTGAGTATAATAGGATGATTGTTTTAAATGGAATAAATGAAAATTAATGAAGGAATCTTGAATGGTACAGAATAAGGAAAACTGAGACAAGCAGGGGGCAATATTCATGTGCATAAAAAGTTGCTACAAAGAGGGCACTCTGTTCTTCATGGCTGTGGAGGACAGGGGAAGGAAGTCTGCACAGGAAGTTGAAACATCAAGTAAAGATGTGGAAGAGTAATGTAGTTGGTGAGATTATGGAAACCATTTCTGGAGACTTCTAAGAGCAAATTAGACATGTATCTATCAGAATCAATACAGTTATAGTTGCAAGTCTTACTCCTAGAATAATTTCTATTACCATCTAGAGAACATATTTATTATTTTATATACTCAATAGAGGAGAAAAGCAAACCCCATACAGACCGATTATAGGAAGGAACCTGATTTGTTACATACAGCAATCAAAAATCTGAGTGCCACCAGATAAGCACATGCCTGAGCTTCTACACAGCTTCTTCTAGGGGATGCACATGAACACCATTGCCTCTGCAGAATCAAGGCTTCTCTCATGCTGCTCCAACACTCCCATAAGAAGCAACAGAATAAGATGCCATTTTACCACTTAGAACATTTCAAATGCATTTACAGTTATTATAAAGACAATTATATTTGCCAAGATCCAGAACCTGCAGGAGGATAAAAAATTTCTGTTATTAGAAACATTAAACCAACTCCCATGCAAACGTCCTAATTACTTTGAAGAGTAAGGTATCATGTAACTTCTTCACTCCATAGAACAGAATTCAGGTTTATTTAGTATTGCCATTATTTTAAATATTGAATGAGGTCACACTCTCAATCTAAAAGCATTTCCTGAGTGGGAACAATTCCAAGTATGATTTCATACTGTTCATATTTTTTTCTAGTCCTATTTGGAACTGAATAGTGGCTTCTAACAAGAAGCTGGAGAAAACTTAAAAAGTCTTCAATAAAAGCACACATAAGTGATCATTAAGGCATTCCATCATCTAAGAATTGTGAAAAAGCCAGGGAGTATGAACAGCACTTGTGACACCTTACTATACAAAACCAGTAAGAGATGTAATTACCTTCTCTATGTCTACAGAGCATGAGATTCTAAATGAAGAAGAAAGAAGTAGCACCACCTCTGCTGAAGTCATTAGTTGCCTCTCATTGAAAGAGGGCATGTCAGTGGATGCTTCCACCTTACAAACCACAAAAAAATCTCCTAGCTTCTGAAATCCCTAAATGTTCTTATCTTAGATTAAAACAAACTTCAGACTTCTGAACTAATACTTCTTACATATTGAAGTAGACAGAAGATGGGAGGAGAAATTGTACAGTACTTGGGAGATGATGAATTAGGGAACCCTGAAACTGTACTGAATGATTTGCTGAATGATACAAAAAATATAGCCAAGTAATTTTGGTGAGATTAGACTGCGTAGGATTAGTGATAGGTAGATAATTTTGATTCGTGATAGACTGTGAAAAGGAAGTTTTGTGAGGTCCAAGGGAAAAGTGCCTTCCAATACATATTTGGAGCAACAGGTAAAGCAATATACAAACTTTTGAAAAATATAGATATAAAACCTAGAAGTATCTGTATTTCTGTTGAAGCACTGATAAACCTATTTGTGAAGATTCCCAGTTGGCAAAAACAAGGGATTCTTTTAAAAAAAATTTGAACTCAGCTCTGAAATCAAAATTGTTGTCAGTGTGTCCTGGCAACCTCTAAAGATAAAATGCCCCCTCATTACCAATCCCTGCATTCTCCAGTCACATCCTGTTTCATCTGCTGCAGTGGAGAAAGGAGTTTCTCTGGAGGTCAAGGTCAGGTCATAGATACAGAGTGTTTGCAAAAGCACTGGAGTATCCAATGAGAAATTGCATCCCATCCCTGAGCCAGGAGCATGAGATCCCACACCAATCAACAGCACACAAAACTCGGTACCTTGGGGCAAGAGTACACCACAAGTTGTTGGGTTTGACACATGTATCCCTCACCTGATGCTTTAAGTAGATATAACCTCACCACTTCAGTGGTGTCCACCGAAATCCAGTTATAAACTCAAAAGTGTTGCAATATACCAGGCACGCACTGAACACTAATCCCGTATTTGCTGCTTTGTTGCAGATATGCTACACCGTAACTTCTCGCAATGAAAAGTAGAAAAATAGTCTGTATGCATACAGGACCAGAGGAGCCAACCCATATTTAAACTGTAATGGAAACTAAATTCTTAAATAACAACAGTGTTTCTAATATTCCTAAATAGTATTAGAAACCAGTTCTGATGCTTGGATCCATTTCTTATTAAAAAACAAGTCTTTAAAATTAATGTCTCTATTGGATATTTATATAAAAAGTTTATGGTTTAATGGCCTTTTTTGCCAGATGATTGCTAGCCTTGTTCATGGGTGTACCATTTAAAAACAGTGGTGACAAGAATATGCAAGTCCTCTCTTTCTATTTGGTATTACTTTCAATGTGAAACTAACATAATTGTTTGGCACAGCTTGTGGTATTTGCTTACAGTAGGTTTCAGCAGGCTATATTTCATTTTGTCACAAGTTCTCTCTTGAGTCCAGGCTCAAAGTATGCTTCTTTTAACTGTACTGATACCATAAAAAGGAACACTGGGTGTTATTTAAATATTGTTTATGAAGATTTTAAGTTACCTCCCAGCAGTGATATAATTTTAATACTGATCTGAGGGCAGATCCTGCAGACTTGCCATGAACAGAGTGGCAGTCCTCCTTGCATCAAAGTCCTGCATTTGTGGCATTGTGCGTTGATGTGGGTTAAATCTGCCTTCCATGAAAATTCAAGACTAATGTTTTGGGTGGGCTGAGTGGGTGCTCTTGACTGCTTAAACTCAATTCAAACCCACCGTAAATAGTAATGACAGTCACTCATGATGACTTATAAAATATCTACATTAAAAAGGAAATGACAAGAAAAAATAAGAGGTATATGGAATAATAAAGGGAATCTATCATTTACCATACTTAAATACATTCTAAACACTTTTCAAAGGAAAAAAAAAGAAAAACAACTTTTGAAAGTCTGAATCTGCATTGGTTACCCCCCAAATAATTTAAAAGGCCCATGGATCACTAGACATCTAAATTAAGAGAGCAAAGGATAAGGAAAATGGGAAAACTAATGTGTAAAATAGGTGATTTTTAATAACTTATGTTTTTACTAATGAGTAAAAACCAGTGAGTGTGAAATAACTGTATTCATTTAAGTTCCTCTTAGTATCTAGAGCAATTCCTCAGTAGGTGATTTTCAAAGCTTAGGCTTTACTTTTGATATGATACAGGGCCTACATAACCTTTTAGCTGGGCTGGTAATTATGAGTATACAGGGACTGTGGGATTGAATCATATTTCACAAATATTTGAGCCCAACCCTTTAGTCTTTCCTGAACTAAAGCTTGCCCAACACTGTTTTGTGCTGCAGCAGGGAATGCTGAAATCCATTGGTGCCAGGTGGCACTGTACCCAGGGCAGCTCCCAGGGGGAATGGGATATGAAATCAGCTCTGACGGGATTCCTTCCGGTCCCTACACTTCCACAGACGCCCCTGCACTCGAATTCTGGGAGGCATTTGTTGCAATTAGCAATTAAACTGAGCCGAGGGACTGGGTGTCAGACATGTGCAGCTGGGGATTACTGGCTGGGCGCCTCCAGCCAGTTTGGAACAACACGGCGCGAGCCAACACGTATCTCAGCAGGAGCTTTGCCATCGTGCCTGGCCACAGCCAAAGGGCCTCCTCCAAAGAGAAGGGCACTGCTTGCAAAACACAGCTGAGTCTCAATAAATAAGGGGGGCTGATGTAGTCTTGCACTGTTACCCATAATTCATGGTTCAAACTGCATTCATTTCTTTCAGGTTAATAACCAGGCTATAAATCAACAGTATATTTGAGTCAACAACTCATTATTAGTAGGAAATATTTTCCTGTTTGTCTTCTTTCAGAGAAAAATGAAATAAAATTATAAACTTAGGGTGTAAATAAAATTATCAAATCAGATGCAAAATTAAGATTAAAATACTCATTTCTTCTTCTTGACATTTATAAACATTAAAATTCTTCAGCAGCCCTACAAACATACATCTTTTCTTGAAAGCGAAGCACTCTTATTTATGTCCTTCCTATATTCAATGTCCTCAGAAATCTCACAAGTCTTTGAATCAAAGCAGTCTCACTGTTGTTTATTGACAATTGCGGAAAATGGGATATTGCCATTGTCTAAAGTAAATGCCTAGACTAAAAAAAAAAAACACCCACAAAAAACCCCCATGGCATTTGCCTTTTAAATGCCCCAGATGGCACACTTATCTTATTGAAAGGGAATGAGAGGGTGGTAACAACATAACTTACTCACATGTTATGAGGGCAGATGTTATCAAGCAGAAATTGCCTGTCAGGAGCCATACACGTGAACTACAAACACACGGCTCCAAAACCCTTACACCAGTGATTTTGAATCCATTTAGTAATCATTCCATTTGACTATTTGAAGAATTTGTAGCCCAACTGGCATCCCGATAATCTTTCCGATGTTGAAGTCACTAAGCTTAACCATTTACTCCTATTAATATTGCCATTTTTGTTTATATGAAGTAGCATTTCAGGGCCCTGTTCAAGATCACATTGAAATAGATACTAAAAAAATAGATCAAAAGGCCTTGTCCCTGCCTTCAAACCTTCAACCTCCAAACCTTCTCAGAGTGCCTACGTGGACAACACTACTGGGTAAGTATCTATCCAAGAATGTCAGTAAAGACAGAAAGGAATAAGGGCAGGAGGATGAGAGTAACTGTGTTACGCTCCTTGGCTTATATACATCAATACTATGAAGTTGATAGAAGCAAGACCAGGTTCTAAGAATAAGATCAAAATATAAATACTGTAACATCAGTTGAATAAATAGAAAACATGTTTCTAGTTCCTCTTGTGAGCTCTTCAAGTTTTCATGAACTAGTTTACAGATGAATACACATATTTAAATTCTTACTTGTTCAATACTGAACGTCAGTACTGAAAAATTCATGCATGTCCCAAATCTTGTTATTAAAGCAACCCCAGAAGGACTAATAGAGTGTTTAATAAGAAGATTAGGATACAAGACTTTGCAAGATTCTTAGTTTTTAAAGTCTACTTGGTGGTGGTGGGAGGGGGTAAATATTGTTCATATTTTTGCCATTTAAAAGGACGGAGGTAAAAAGCCTCTGCTTTGACCATTCTTCATTGCTGTTACCTTTGAAATATGGTTAAATTCAATTCAGTTATCCTGAGCTCAAATTACAATGCTCTGCTAATACAGTTTCTGCTCTTCCCTGAAGCTGGACAGCTACTGACATTGGCAATTATGTACTGTTTATGCTGGTTTTCTTATTTCAGTTGCAGTTTAAATGGATTCGTGCTTCATTTAAGGAGCATGGGAAATCATATTATTATTTGACCAGCAGTGTCTCAGATCACATCTGCACCCTTGATGTCCTTTCCCCATTGCCTTGTGTTTGCCTCCCAGGGACTTAGAACTGATTGTCACCTCCTGCATCACACCTCACTTGGCTACAACACGTGCGGTGCTTTCTGGCTCGTACAGTGGAGCCTGTGGGGACATTCTAGATGCCATCTCCTTCTACACCACCACGGTATCTCATTTTGCTTTTCGCTCCTGTGTGAGTGTTCCCATAAGCTGATGAAATTTGCACTGGTTCCAATCATTACATTTTGCCAGAAGCATGTGGTAATTGGCAAGGCATTACTTTGATTCAAGGGGGAGAGCTCTTAAGAACCATGTTAGACACCAGGTCAGTGAGAGTTCACACTTTTAAACATACTAAATATCTTCAACTAATTTTGAGCTCACCTTAAGAGCTCTGCAGGAGTGTGTTTCAGTTCCTGGGATACTTTCTGATACACACATTTTACTGCATCCTTTGCCTTTCCCACAATGAAGAGCATTCAAAATCAGACTCTATCTGCATGCTAAGAACAGAATAACAGTAGATCAGAAATAAATGTTTTATTCATCAGAACATAAAAATCCAGTTAGGTCTGCAAGTTAAATGAGCAGACACTTCTTAGACACCTGGTTTGGGGTCATAAAACTCTTTTCACAAATGACACTTGTTTCCAGATAGACCTAAAAATATCAACTATGCTTCTCCAAGTGGCACTTCGGATTCCCAATCAAATGCTTTTTCTGTCCACTCTGTGATGCAAGTGCTATATACTATATAATCATACATAAGGTACTGAGGAAAATAAAACAAGATACTAAAATTATTTCCTTGATAACCCTGGGAGATGCAGCATTCAGAAATTATTAACTGCTGAATACCACCGCTACTTACTTTCTCACTTATTCTGACTTAATACAAAAAATGTCTGTCAGATCCACCTTGTCTATATCCTCCAGCTTAAATAATGCTTGGCTGATACCACTGAGCCAAGATAAAAGTGAACACTTGCTCCAAAGCAGAAAAGCTTTCAAAACGAGGTAAGAGCCATTGTGTGTGTGTCTATCTCTGACCAATTTGTTTCCCTTGAGTATTCAGGTTTCAGCGGTATCATACCAAAACTTAAACCAATTAAGGTTGAAGATTACACCAGGACTCATCTACCAGAAATAGCTGCACACCATCATCTTTTTCAGGACCTCACCACAGCCGCATCCCAAGCTCTACCGCAAATCTGTATAGAATTCACATTACATAAAAAAGCCATATGTTCCAGTAGGATACCATTACTGAGCTTAGATGGTTGGATTTTAGGAATCATAACAAGGCCACTCCTAATCTTTTACACTGGACCATTATCAAAATACATGTCCTGCTATGTACAACCATCTTATGAATTAGAAAAATTGGACCAATAGAGCAATACCAGATTTTGCTCTGTTACAGCTCAGGCACAGCTGAAGTCTAAAATACAGAATATTTCTGTGCCACTTAGACCACACATCTCAAACTAACAGACTTTGATGGGAGTGCCTGTTACAGTAAGTAATGGTAATTGTTTCTAGCTAGATTTTTTAAATGTGTTTACACTATTTTAAAAGCAGATCAAATCTGCACTTTAACCCAAATTTCACATATTTCCCAAACTGTTTGGATGCAGAGCTGAGTCATGAGTTTTGGCAGAGCTCTGGGACCCCTGGGGAGAGAAGCTTAAATCCAGGCAGTTGCTGGCCACAGATCCTCCCTTGCACCTCCATTCCCAGTGTGGGCACAGGCACAGATGTGCCTGCTTGCCATGACTCTATCTCTCTATATCTCATAATTTCACACAGTAACTTCAGATGCCTGAAGTTAGATAAGTCAGCCCAAGTCCTTTCTACATATATAGGCTGCTTCACAAACATCTGAAGGTGTGCCGTGCTTCAGGTTCCTTTCTGGCTTGCATTTCACTGAGTAGTACTGACAAGGATCTGTCCAGTACAAACAGATCACACAACTCTTATCAGAAGTCAGATTAGATAAATGTCTTGCAGAAAATAGTAGTTCCCTTGAACTCTTTCCCACTAGCACTGAACACACTGTTCCAGCGGACATCTTACACTGTGTATGCAGGCAAGATCTCTCCCCCATATCAGCTAAATATTCCACTTCTTCTGCATTAGTTCTCTTAACCACAGCCTAAGAACTCATACTGAGGCATTGGCTACTAAGGGCCCAAAGTATTTTTCTCAAATTTTCTTTCCAAAACAGCTTCCCCTCCTGTTGGCAGAGCTTTATTATTTGTCCCAGATGTTTTTCTTTGAATTTGGCTGTAAGTTTTAAAATGTTACTATTCACTCCAATGAATCTTTCTTACAAGATTTTCTTCCTATAAAGATGTCCTGATACCTATTACTTATATTTTTAACCTATGATTTGTGTTGTCAGAGTCCCAAATTAATTATTCTATTATTTTGCCCAAGACCAACGTGAAGCAATCCTTCCCTTTTTCTGCTTTCTCTATATTATAATGATATTCATAGTCTTCTCATCTTTCTCTCATTTTCCAGTATTTCTGAAAGATGATAAGAGAATTTTTCCAGGCAATTCTCTGCAGACCTCTAATGTAAACTATTGCTATGAAAATGGTTAGCTCCAGCTGGTCTTCTTGTTAGCATCTGTGAAACGTTTGAGTGAGATCTGCTGATGTTATTTCTATCTGAATAGAAAAACAGGATCAACACATTTGATAAGCAAACTTGTCTCAGCTGGCAAAGTACAGATGCTCTCCTAAGTCACGAACAGAAGCATTATCAGCTATGTGCCTGCATTAATGAAATCATATAGTATTGGGATTAGAGGGCCCAGCTCTGCCCTCTGCCTCATTCATCACTGACCTCAGAGGATGATGTAATTCAAAACCAAAACATGGTCTATGGCCAGTACAGGTATTGCCTGCACTTTGTCAACCTGTGAAAGCCCAGTGCCAAAACATAAAAAAAAACCTCAGACCCTTCAAATTGAATCTAGAGCGATTTAGGCACCAAAACTCTCCAATTCAAAATAACTTTGCGAGAAAGCCATCTAACCCTAATGAACATAAGATCACAAAATGTGTCTTTGGTTTGCTTCCCAAATATCCACAAGTACTTTCAGTATTATAAAAATTTGAAACAGTCCTGGTCTGAGCAATGAGCCAGCCTTGTTTTGGACCAGCATTCTTTGGGTGATAATCTGAGTATGGAAGCATTCACTTCTCCACAAAGTAAAATTTTCCAAGTATGTGCAACTACCAAATGATGGCAGCCTAAAAATAGCAAAGGTGTGTGAGGTGACTGTTAAATAAGAATTCATATAAGGCAGGAATCCTTGTTCAGCCTTTTAATTATTACACACATACACCAAAAAAAAAAAAAAAAAAAAAAAAAAAGTGGTTCCACTCCTTTTGCCACCTGGGATGACTACTGTCTCCAACTCTGACTCCCTACAAGTCCTGCTTGCTTCCATTCTGAAGGACTGGTCAAAAGATAAGTGAGGAGTTGAAACCTTCTTGCTGAAGCTGAACTACTACACAGAAAAGAAGGAAAATTCATGGAAACAAAGAAACATTCAAGGTGGTATCACAGAGAAGGCTGCAATTGAGACTTGGTCTCTGCTGGCAGCATGAATAAACCACTTGTGTGGAATGGTGCAAAGGTACTCTTGTACGCACTGCTGAGCTCTGGGCGATTCTCTCCCGAGTATGTTATGGTTTTTGCTTGTTCTTCTGAAGTGCCCAGTTCTGAACTGAGGTATTTGGGTACTCAATTAGGATATTGAGACTTTTACTGTCCTGCTCTCCTGCTGTTTTTCTGACAGCTCATGAGCAAAACTACTACACGGCAAGAAAGCAAACTGGAAAACAGCATTTGCAGATGTCTAGAAACTATGTGCCTTCAGGTGGAACAAATAAACTTAGAAAAACAAATTTCACTGAAAGCTTTGCAAAAACATCAGGTGAAGCTTTTCTCTCAGCAGTTCAGATGTGGAAATGTCAATGCAATGAGCTCCTTGTGACTGTGCCAGTGGACACAGCTAACTGCTGAACTGCAAAACTCTGCTGAATTAGAACCCCATTCCCCCTCCCACTGAGGAGATTCAGAGGCAGCAGCAAAACATACTCTGTGATCCTTTATATTTCACCCCATCCGCTCTCCCTTCAAACTTTTTTCTGGAAGAGCACTCTACCAGAGCGAAGAACTTGGTAGCAAAGCCTGGAATAAAAACTGCTTCATGTACCTTGCTCCCCGTTCAGGAAAGCATCAGGTCTAACCCCAGGGCCTGGCGCAGCGCCCAGCTTCCCCTGACAGCTCCTGGAGTCCAGGAGCTTCTGCTGAATCTGCAGCCCTCTGCGGCTTCCTGGAGAGGTGCTATTTTTCAGGAGGGAGTACAGCAAGAAAAGGCTAAGAAGACACTGTGTTCTGTAGGTTTGCTGAGGCCCTTATGAATGTATAACATTTTTTCTTTCCAGCAAACACAGATTTTTTCAGTTACACACTGGTTACAAAATTAGTTTTATAGGTAATGCAGAGATCCTGCTGGTTTGTAAAAGACATAAGAGAGGAATAAGAGTGATATCCATATGTTCATATCAAATATGTGTTCCTCCCAGTATTGATGATTAACTGGTGCAAAATAAAAATATTTTAGTAAGTGACTTAAAAGTGAATTAATTCCTCAATTACTGAAAAATTACTTAATTCCTCAGTTTTTATAAGATATACATGACTGTAAAGGAAAAGAAATGTTTGCTTGAAAGTTAATTATTGTTTTATGATTTATGATAAGGCTATAAATCTCCATGCCAAGAGGAGAGAAGATCAAAGGGAATCACATCCCATTATGAATCCTGAGGCAGCCTGAAGACTCCACTTCTCATATCTTGTTTCTTAGCAAGGCAAAAATTTGAGCTTGAAATGGAAAAAGATAAAACAGGCTCCGACAATTGAATCATCAGCAGCAGCTCTGGAGCTGAGTTACTATGGCAATGGCAGTGCTGCTGCACATCTTCTTCTTACTCTTACTACTGGTACAACAGCTTTGCAAATGTACACGGGAAATTTCCACCCTACATGTGCCACGGGTGGCTTGCAGAAGAAGCCCACGGTCTCAGGTGCCCTGATCTCTACTGAATGGAAGAGCAAATTTGTATTATTAAAATATATGATTTGCAATTTTCCATGGCAACAGTCTTGGGGCAGTAGGGAAAGGTCTAGAATTCTTCCTGCTCTTTTGTGGCAGGAAGGTAGATGCCAGTGCTTAGAAGATATTTTATAGGCACAGAATTTTTATTACAGGAATTTTAAGCATTTTGTTCAGCTGTAACTACCTCACTTCTCTGAATTATAGATGCCTTGTCACTGCCAGGGAAGGATGGTATCTTTTTGGCAGAGCATAGCTTGGAGCTCTACATAAGTAATGGATCTAATTCTGATGCCAGGTTAATAAATTAGTAATTATGCCTCTTTGGATACACAACAATCAGTGCGTCAGTACTCACCAGTGTCCTCTTTCCTCTTCGAGGTCTAGATTAATGCATCACCTTTCCTGTTACTGATGCTATGCTCTCTGCACTACACATTAAAGGCACATTTGCTCTTTATTATTTTTGAGACAGTATTTAATATGTACGGTCTAACAGCAAACAGAAGTTCCCAACAGGAATCGGGGCCCTTTATAGGTGTCACAGGAAAATTAACTATATCTCAGCTGAAACCAGGACGGTAGGAAGCATAAATGCAAAGGGAATCTTTGCCCAAAAATATGATTGCTGAAAGTACTACGTCTGCAAGCTCTTTAAGTCCTATAAGCGGACACCTATGTGGAACCTCAAATGAGTTTCATATTGAGAATTTCATCATCATTTTTGTGGAAAGGCCGTCCTTTTCACCCATCGTGCACATATGTTTACAGCCCAGCTTGCAGTCCTGCTAATGCTTGTTTTTAAGAAGACCCTCTCTGGGGAGCAGATGAACAAGGTCACCACATGTGCATTAATCAATAGGAGGGTCAACAACAATTACCACAATGAATGATAAGAGAGAAAATACTATAATTAAATATACTATGCTATGTATCATCTGAGAATCGAGTACATTTTTATGTCTGAGAATCAAGTAAGTTTTTATCTCTCTTCATGTTCCATTAATAGCTGTTATTGAAAAATAATAGGAAGAAATTCTTTACTGTGAGGCTGGTGAGACACTGGAACAGGTTGCCCAGGGAAGTTGTGGATGCCCCAGCCGTGACGGTGTTCAAGACCAGCTTGGATAAGGACTTGAGCAACCTGGTCTAGTGGGAAGTGTCCCTGACCACGGCAGGGGAGGTTAGGACTAGACACTCTTTAAGGCCCCTCCCAAACCCTTAACACTCTCTAATTCTATGACTAAGAAGCAGAGAAATGTGACGATGCATTTTGCTAGGTGTATAGCTATACATCCATCGCATTTGCACCGGCCCCATTTGCCCTCCGCCCGTTTCCCGTGTCTACGTTCCTTTCCGCCCTTCGCGGCCAGGGCCCGACGAGCCCTGGCAGACGGCGGGGGCTGCCCCGGCCCAGCACCGCACCTGCCCGGCGCCGCGGGGCGGGCGCGGC
>VZTI01001772.1:123570-187549 GCA_013397865.1 Struthidea cinerea | reverse complement strand
CGCTGCGGCGGCACCACGTGTCGGGGCGGGGAGCGGCGGCGGGGCCGGGCCGGGCAACGCCACCCCCAGCGCCGCAGCGGCAGCGGCAGCGACAGCGCAGAGCCGCTCAGCGCATCCCTCTCGCCCATGCCAGGTGCCTGCTCCCGGCTGCGCCGCGACTGAGGAGCGATGGGGCCTCTGCGGGAGAGCGGCAAGGTGAGGAGCCGGGGATGGACGGCGCGGCGGGGAGCGAGGAGAAGCAGGGGCAGGCAAATCGCGTCCTGCCCCCGCCCTGGGGGGGCGGAGGGGCCGGGACTTGCCTGCCCCTGCCTCGATGATGGAAGGAGGAGGGCACATCCGAGAGGTTCCTGACGGGGTGTCCCTTCCCGAGCAGGAGCAGAGGACGCAGCTGGAAAAGGAGGTGTCCCGCAGCCGCATTCCCCGCCTGGTCCTTCGGCCGCAGCAGAAGGGATCTCCCGCTTCCGAATCGCCCTTTTCGGAAGAGGAAAGCCGGGAATTCAACCCGCCCAGTTCCTCCGCGGGCTCCGGCAGGACTGTCAGCAGCAACAGCTTCTGCTCAGGTACCGCAGAGAGACCCCCCCAGCCTCGGTGTCCCTGGGGAACGCGGTGTGCCCCACACGGCCACTCCCGAGGCTTCGCTGTCATCCCAGCCGCAGCACCTGTGTGTCGGGCTCCCATCGAGCCCGCATGAGCAATCCGTTTTGCCGATGAAGAAGGGCAACCATTGATTCTTCCAGGGAAATCTAGTATCTGTTCTTTTAATATGTGTCCGTAAGCGACACCAGATGTTTCCATTTCCAGTTCTGTTATCCACTGCTAAAAAAGTTGGCGGTTTTATTGCGGCAGAAGCGTTGCTTTAAAGAGAAAGATTTGCCTTAACAACTGCAGCATGGTCTTGAGGCATTTTGAAAAGCCCGTAAATCAAAAGTCGGTAAAACAGGGGAGTTGCTATTAAGGGTAACAGACTGCAAATCCTTTTGGATTTGTGATAATGATCTCCATGAATTGGAACAGACTACATAGATGAAGTTTTCACTGTCATATTGAAATAAGTTTTGTTTATTTCAGAATTCAGGCTTCTTCTGATGAGTGTGTCGCCAGACATGAGTTGGGCATGATGGCTTCTTTACAGAGAGGGCAGTGGATGGTTGATTGATCAGAAGTAAATTACTACTCTCCAACTGTAGACCAAAAAATGTTATTTGCTCTTCAAAATATTACATGAGGGACAACTTGAAAACAGATTTTTTTATGCTAAATATTTGCCCTATGTAGAGTTTAGCACAATTTAAATGCCTCAACTAGCAGTGAAAGACTCAGATGCCTACTAGTGGTGAGTAGTTTCTTAATTCAGTGAAACTCTTCACTGTAAACTACATTAATGCACATGCATAATGAAATTGAGGGTCACATCATGAACACCTTGGACTCTATATGCCTGTGGTAATTTAACAGGTATTTTTGGTGTGGAGAAATTTGTTTTCAATAGTCAGCTTTTTGGAAAGCATAACATTTTCAGTGGCAGAGTTGGAACTGCTAGGTTAATGGTTGGACTCAATGACCTTAGATGTCTTTACAGCCTAAGTGTTTCTATGATTCTTTGATTCTCTATCTAAAAATCTGAATTATAACAAGTTTTTTTGCAATAGTTAGTATCACAGCAACTACCTAAGCTTCCTTTTTTTAGCTCATAAAGTAATTTGAATTACCAGAGGTGTTCCTGGGAATAGACAGAAACACTCATATTTATCTTGGTATTCACTACAGTGGATCAGATTATTATTATTACTTTTTTAACTCCTTTCATGAAAAACAGTATTAAACACAGTGTACAAGTTGTCCTAGATGAGAAATACAATATCCATGTTTGAGTCTAGCTTTGCCAGATTTTGCAATTCAGGCTCAGTGGAATGATCTATTTGGTTATTGTTTAATGAACAATGCAGAGCGTTAAACAAACATCACAGGATTGTAAGAATGCTGGAGTCTTTTTCCCATGCCTTTTAAATCCGTCCACCTTACCTGCTTGAGTTTGCCTGTTCCAAAGAAATAAAATTTTTTGGATTACTAATGTATTACTAGAAATACATTATTTTCATGATCTCTCCCAAATGGCTGCTTTTCATCCTGATTTTTTTCCTTCTGTGTTGACAAGCCTTTCATCTTGATCACTGACATTTTTTTCATCTTTTGGGTTTGTACCCTGTTCTTCAGATCCACTGAACACGTAGCTGCCACTGTCGTATACCCTTGCTGTCCCACTGCACTGCATAGGCTGTCTTGAGTCCCAGAAGCATATTGTATTTATTCTGGGTGTGTCTGATCTCATGGCTTGACAGTTTCAAGACACCTATCACAGAGGTATTCCAGCATGCAGTGCTGGTCTCTTAACCTGCGTCTTAAGCACAACTGCTCATCTCTTTTATTTATTTTTATTCATCTTTTAATATTTCATGAATGCTGCATTGACTTTGATTTTTCTTCCCCCCATGTGAGAGTTTTGTGTTTCTAAAGCTGCCTGCAGCACCCATACAGGTACACACTACGTGGTTTGCTGCTCTGAGTCTTCAGACCTTACACAGCCTTGGATCAGCTAAGGCACTGTCCTGCATCCCAGAACCTGGTTCAGATGTTGCTAGGTTTGATGGATTTTTCAGTGTGATGCAGGTATGACAACAGTCACTGACTTGATTTCCTCATTCTCTGACATCTCTTCCCTGTCTTCCACTTATGATCCTTCTTTATCATAGTTTTTCTAATTCAGAGTGAAATTCCCCAGGGGCAGCAGTTGGCTGCTAGTTTCTGTTTCTGGGGAGGGGATGGTGAACAGATGTGTGGAGCAGTGAGTGGAGAGGCCACAGCCTCTAACCTGCCTCTCCTGGTGCTTCTTGTTAATTGAGAAGTAGCATGTGCAAAAAGGGTATTTAAAATTAGCAAGTAGTACATTTGGAAGACGACAGCAGATGGGAACAATAATGTAGCAGCATGAAAAAGTTCATGAGCATTTGGATAAATGTCTTTTTTGTAATTTCTTTTGAACCTTAAACCCGAAAATGTTTTTGATAAGCAGCAGATAGTATGAATTGATCTCTGGAATAATTCCTTTCCTCTTTACCCTTCTCTTGTCAATTTGTTCTCTACCTTTCTTCCATTATTATTGACACCAACTAGTTACGATCTGTTAATTTCTCTTTACCCCAATAGAAATTTTTTTTCCCCTCATCCATTAAATATGTATTTTTTGCTTGATTCCCTAGAGCTTTTAATGTTGTCCATTTTTCCTGTGTGCTTACACTGATCTCAGTGCATAAGTGAAGGCTTGGAGTTCCTGCTCTATAAATGAGGGTAGATCTTATAGGTATTATTAGTTTTGGGAACCATGGTTTTGGGAACCATGGCAGTTACTACAGGGGTAATAGCAAAAAATATCTCTTGGCAACAGAAAAGAGACAGTTTTTGTGATGCTTAGTTTCTTTTGAAGAAGTTGTTAGTTCTGGCTGTGATAGGTTTTAAATTTGCATGATCAGCTCCCTCTTTGTCTTGTTTGAGTGAATCAGAGCCTCACTTGATCGTGTTGGTCAATTATTTGTAGTTGATTTTATGTCAGTTTTGCTTTGTAAGCCCGTACGAAACACAGTGAGAGTGTTAGTCGTATCTGTGATATTCCTGACAAAATGTGTTTTTAATGTTCTTTGTTTCTGCCAAGTGAGCATGGACGCTGTCTGGATGCTGTGTAGACAAGCTGAGCCTTTGTATCTGCATTCACCACGCACAACCCTTCCTTAAAACCTTAGAGCATCTGGGGTCCTCGTTGTCATCTGATATGGGAGCACTTCTCTCCTCCGGCTTGGATGTCGGCCACAGAATTCATACCATGTCAAATGATGAAAAAACACTCTCCAGCAGCTTTTTTCTGCTCAACTGCTACTGAGCACCTGTGTCGTGCGTGTTTTTCTCCTAAGTTGCACTTGGCTTCCAAGTGCTGCGCGCACTTACCTTGTCAGTTGGGTAGAGAACGCGGTCCACAGCATCTCAAACAAGCACCTGCTGATGGATCCATGGCAGAGCAGCTGCTGGACCCTTGGTCATTCCAGTTACAGTGTTTGCCTTGTAAGAAATGTGATACTTTGGGCGGGGCACCATCCTTGGTTTTGGTGTACATGTCCTTAGTTTGAAGTCAGCCTGTGCTAAGCACTGTGTGTTTAGCTTTTCTTTTAAACTGGTTCAGTTGTTGCTAGGTTTGATGGATTTTTCACTGTGATGCAGGTATGACAACAGTCACTGACTTGATTTCCTCATTCTCTGACATTTTTTCTTATAAAAAGGAATTTAGTCTGGGATATATTTTTCTTTTCTACTTTCAATTTCTGAATAGCTCAGCTTTTAAATTTCTCTGTATGAAGATGACTTTTCACATGTCACCTTTACAGCAATACCCAAGCTCTCTTTCAGCCTTTTCTAGGATGCCAGCTGCAGGAATTTTGGCAGGGAATGCAGGGAAGCTTTGGTAACCAAGATGCAGCTTTGCAGGAAGCCCTTGTATATTTAATAATTGGTTCAGCAAAAGAATTTTTAAGCCAGAGGACTTGGTTTATACCCATAGCAAACAGTTCCTCTTTTCTAGGGCTTACCTGTAAATTGCCTTTTTAATTAGACTGAATAGTGCTATGAGCTATTGAAAACCAGTAGCATCTCTGTTCATGAATGATTGTGACTCACTCCAATGCAGTCTTCAAAAATAGGAGTCGAAGCTTTGTTTTTGCTTTTTCTTCAAAATTTCAAGATCTGGTTCAATGCTTATTCAAGTTCAATCCTTGTTTCATAACTTGTTCTTTTCTGGGGTAAAGATTTTATTTAAATCTCGTCGTTTCCATGTGTGGCACAATAAATGTGCTCGTGTACAGTGGCTGCACTGTAAGCCTGGGGTGTGGGTGCTGCAGCAGGAATCTCCGTGTTGCCATTCCTTGCTCACTTGCTCCTGTGCACACTCCCCTTGAACTCAGAGATTATTTGCCAGTTGGCCCAGCTATTGATGGATGCTGGGACTGAGTTCACAGTGTGTGTGTCAAAAAAAGCATGTAGGCTTTAGGCAGGCTTATTAGGTCCATGTGAATGCACAACCCATTTTGCTTGCCACAGACAAGAAGAAGAGGCTATACAACTGTTACTGAAGAAAAATGCTGTACCTCCCTGCACTCCACTAAATAATTTCTCTGTTAGGGCATTGAAGCAGGTTGCCTTATAAACCAGCTAGCCTTGGAGGCTACACTAAATAAGTACGTGTAGTGAAATACATATTTCTGAATATATATTCAGGAAATACAGAAAGCTAAATTTTTCATATTTTAACAAGTCAACAGATTGAGGCCAGACAGTTAGTTTAAATTACTGAAAGTAATTGCTCCTATTATTTGTTTGTATATATGTATGTATTACTATGGCAACAGTGAGTTCTCTCATTCTTCTTGTTTCTTGTTATAAGAAAAAATATTTTGTTTAAATAGTTCCTTACTGGTTTTGTGTTTGATTTTTACTCTGAGTTACTGATTCAAAGAAACATGCTTAAAAGTTCTCAAGTATGTGATACTGAAAATTAGATTCTTTTTCCTGCAGTCCTTTATGCTATGCTTTCCCACAATCCTTTCACTTTTTTTTCAGACTTCTGGAGGTCTTTTCTAGCACTTCTGTTTGCAGCACTTTGTAAGGCAGTTCAGTGATGACTGTGATATTAATTTACAAAAACATTGAAACAAAATCTGCTTTCAAAAATACACATATGGCCTTTTTGCATGAGGGTGACACTGGTGACATGCTTCCTTTTCTGCTGCTTCCCTAGAGAATTTCCTGCTGGGCAGCTTACATGCAATAATTTATTATTGCTTAATATTGTGAGCCACCAGTTCAGTTTCTGTGGCACAGAGAGCTGTTCCAAACATGGAAATGAGAAAAGTGCCTAGGTACTAAAGAGCAAAGTCTGCTCATTCCCCAGTTTTTGGCCTTTCCCTGCTTCCCTTTCAACTTCAGTATTTATTCCCCCTGACTAAGTAACAATCCTTTTGTTCCTCTTGCCACACAACAACATCTGGAAGCCAAAATATTTGACCTTTTGGATGTTTTTTATCACCTTTTAATGTATCTGTCAGTACTGTGAACCTTTAAAACCTGACCCAGAGCCTCCTGGGGTCAGTAGGACAGTTCCTGTTCTCTCTGGAACATTTTGCATGGTGTCCTGAGAACAGTCACCCTTTCTGCTACACCTCAGCCTTTCTACTGCCCTTTTAGTTGTAGCTTGTTGTGTACTATGGGCTGAATTCTAAATAACATCATGTATTTTCTTCACCAAAAATGCATAATCCAATACTTTTTTTTTACAGTGCTTTTCATGCAACTTTCTATTGAGTTGAATACTGTCATGCACTCTGAAGAAAATCACAACTTGTAGCAGGAATGAAACTTTAATCAGAAGTCTTGGATTTACTTTGTGTTAAAAGAGTCTTGATGTTTTAAGAGAAATTCAACATTACGTATTTTAGCCCTACATTTATAGGATTAGTCTATATCCCTGAAATTTTGGAACAGTGTTTTGACCTGTATGTGACTAGGTTCTGTGGTGCTGCTAAGTGCCACTCTGGGCTTGAGGATAGCTAAAAGAAAATAAAAGAGAAAAGAAAAATATGCATAAAACAACAATGGATAGAATATATGTAATTTCCTTCCATGAGAAGGTGAGCAGTGCAACCTTATGAGGTGATCTTGAAGCTGTGAGGGTCACAGCTATTTGCTGTTAGCCATGGAGGCAGACCTGTATGAGACCAAACGAGTATAATGTGTTGCACCATTTGAGGAGTAGGTACACATTTCTTTGTGGTCTACTGAAGATTTTTATTTCCAAAAATGGTGCCTTCAAAACTGGAAAGAATATTTCTGGTTTCTTTCTTTGCTGCATAATGGAATAAACCACATAAAACCACACAGAAATCCCTCTATATATACACATATATTTCACTTAATATTAATATTAAATGGATAATATTTCTTATACTGGATGTAGTCAATGCTTTCCCACCAGATGTAGAAGGAGTGGTTCCACTTCCAGCTGTTGTCCTCAGAAAAGATTAATGAGGTCTACTAAAGTGCTTAAACCCATACCAAACAGAAAAGACTCCTCTTTGTCTCTTTTTTATACTCTTTCCTGTCCTTACCTTTAGTTAAAACTTTTCTATAAATTTTTCAAATAGATTTTTCAGTTCTTTATCATCTGAAATGCCTTGTCCAGACGTTTTCTGTGATGTGATAGTGATACTCAGGGAGCTGTGCTGTTCCTGACCACAGTGCTCTCCTAGTAACAGTACTATTTTTATTGATATTTTTACTAGTAAGCCCTTATGCTTCTCTTCTGTAATAGACCATTAGTGGGGCTATAAATGTAATGGCAAAGCCAGTAAGCCACAATTGCATAGTCCTCTTTTTTTTCAGATGTTTTGACAGAGCTCATGTCTGTCCTGTTTGTTAGTGAAATGTTCGAGTAGAAGGAACATTAGTAGATTTGCTGCCAAAATCAATTAAAACTAGCTACTTCAGTATGACTTAGCAATTGTACAGTCAGACATCAAGAGCAGGTACCTTTAAAGACATGTTTATGTGAAATCCTGCATTGCAAAAGATGCCCAAGCTTAGGAGCAGGTCAGTCCATCTTTTTTTACCTTCCTCTGCCCTCTTCTATATAATCTTAGCCTGTCAGCACTCCTGCCATGCTGTGACTGAGCAGAGAGGGCCTCTTATCAAAGTCAGTGAGCAGCTCTCATACTAAATTTTCAGCAGTGGCCATTGGTGAGCCTGTGGGTGTGACAGAAGCAAGGTCAAAGGGGCTGGTGGGTAACAGTTGATTGTACATTAATGATCCTCAGCAACCAGTCAAAGATGTTTAGTCTCGATTTTACTGGGTTCGATTTTATGACTAGAACATTACAGTCAAAAGCTCCAGCTTTAAAGATGGACTGTGAATAGCAGGGTGTTTTCCAGCTGTGGAATATCTAACAAAAGGAAAAGCATGTAGGTTGTAGGGACCTGTGGAGATCATTTCATTTCATCCAGCCTCCTTTTTGAAGCTGGACTGTTCCCAGCACATACCAGCAGCCATGTGTTTGTCTGTGGGAGCCTAGAAACCCTTCAAGGACAGGAGTTTGCCCAGCCTCTGTAGGTGACCTCAGGGAGTGGTGGAGCTGCTAGCCAGCCTTTGTTCACAAGCAAAATGGAGCATAGTTAATTCAAGTTCTGCCTGCAGAGACACCGAGATTAAATGTGGAAATTATTTGCATAGCAGGATTTTGCATAAGTAGGCCTCCTTTCTTTTCCTGACCCTGCTGTAGTTTTCCTTATGCTTCAGCTCTGCTTTAGTGTGTTTGACTTCTGGTAAGAGACTTGCCTCACAAGTACATGCTATTCTGAGAAATTTTCTTAAATACCTAGCCACACAGGTCTTAAAACTAGTTAAGAAATTAGTTTTAAATTGATCAGAAGGACCAAAACTAGTAGCATTTTTAGGACTTTCAGTGAAGTTAATAAATATTTTTTCCCACAGGCTGTGTGATTTTGCAAGCAACAAATTGTTACCAGCAAATTATTAAACTTACAGAGTACATACAATCACCTACTTGAATGTCCTCAGTAAAAATGAAAAGTTTGAGTACAATCAGGAGCTGAGGAGAATGTTCACACTTCTTACTTTAGGCTGTGCTCCCTCAGTGGATGCTGGTAAGGTGAGGGTGCCTCCAGAGGCATGAGGTGGGATTTATGAGGGTTGCGACCCTCATGGTGTGGATGTGAATATGCTCCTACCTCTGCCTTTCTATGTGTACTACTAATTTTATACTATTATGTTTTGTCTGCTGCTTTTACAGTGTTTCCCAGTTGTTCCAGAATGACGCTGTGAGTCTCCCATTAGCAGGTTTTTTTTCTGCCTGGGCACTGAGCCCTTACACCTCGCTGGTTCAGCTGCCCAGGTCCGAGCAGTGGTTGTGTTAGTCCATGGGGAGAGCTGGGATCCTCCAGGTAGTGACTCAGAGGACTGGGATGACTTAGCCTGAATGGGGCTGTCCTTCTGACTCGCCCTCCAGAGGAGCCTCTTTCTCTCAGTTTTCATACAGAAAGAGCCTTACAGGTGGAAGGTAGGTTTTGTATTCCCCTTGGTGTCTGTCAGCAACTTTCATAATTGCATAAACACCCCTGTGCTACACAGCTAGTCGTGAAAAGAAAACCAAAACAGTTCAAAAACTGGGGGTCAAAAAAGGTGGGGCAGACAAGCAGACTGGGAGATTACCCTGAAAAATTCTGAAATACCCTTTGTGGTACCCTCACTGCCAATAGCCAGCTTGCAGTGCACCATCCTGGCAGAGCTGTGGCTACCCACACTAACAGATCCTGGGATGAATGGAAACATAACCATCAGGTAAAAGCCAGGAAATTGTTTTTGTCTTGGTACACTGAACATTTAAAATTTCGTTAGAACCACACGTTTAATTCCGGAATCCACATTTCCTGGTGGAAATTCAGAGTATGTGCAGCCTGAACACTGGTCAAGGGAACCTTCGGAGGAGACGAATGTTGGACAGTGAAATAGGGATCAGTCAGGAACTGGACAGTTCAGTGTCACAGGAGTGCCTAACTCAATCTGGCAGCTAGGAGTGAAAGTAAAAAGAAGTCAGTGCTTCCTCAGCAAGAGCATTATTAATTATTTAGATGTGTTATATAAGGAGGTTGTATACTCAATATTTCTTGAAGCCCTTAAGAAATGGCAGGATTTTTTTAAAGAAGGTTCTAAGGGCATATCCTCATGAACCTTCTAAAGTATCTGTGCTGAGAAAATCATCACATCTCAACAACAGCCTAAAAGTCTACAAGAACAAGTATTTTTTTCAATTGTTAAGATATTATTATTTGTAACACTGTTGTTTATATTTTGACTTCACTATTTAAAAGTTAGGGCATGCAAATGTCAGAATGCTCTGAGCAACTTTCCTGATGGTTTGTTTGAGGAGACACTATCCCGTGCTGGGTTTTGAAACTTGGCAGGCATGTCTGATCTGGGAGAGGCCTTGGACATAGAATTTCAAGTGATGAAATCCAGCTGATGTTCAAAGGAAAAGCCTATTCCCAGAATGCTCCTAGGAGGCCCCTGTGAAAAAAAAGACACTATGAAAGAAAGCAGTGGAAGTCATGTGTTACAAATTCATGTGATTTTCCCTCTTGCGCAAGTAAATTCAGGCAAGATCAGAAGTACAGGCTTTCACAGCACTATTTGCCAGCTTCCTCTTTTTTGTCTTCCTGATGCTGATGTGCCTGAGAAGGTAAATCAGGTCTACCTGCATTTCTGAGAAGTCTGGGTCTGAAGTCCTTACAGAGGCAAAACTCCTGTCGAGTTACAGGGTTGAATCCTTAACTGACCTTGCTGATACACATCATATCTTCAGCAGAAAGTGAATCCCATTGTGGGCTCATCTGCTCCTGTTACTTTTTTGGGAGAGATTCCTTATCTTGGCCCATTTCTAGGCAGGTAGAGGTCTTCACTTCCTTCCATCAGAGTTGCCAGCAGGGTTTAGGAGGAGCCACAGGTGTGGGGGAAATACTGAACGCACCGTGCTGCAGTCACATCGTTCTGCTTGCAGGTGAGGAGCAGAGGAGTCACTGCAGCAGTGAGCAGGGAGGGTGGTCAGGCTGTCTGGAGATGGAGGGGGAATCAGCTCCATGTCAGGGTCCACAGGGAAGTCGGCTGCACTCCTCTGGAGAGTTCACCTACAGTATTAAATACAAATAAATAGCCTATTAAGGTTTCAGTAGCAGGAAAGATGAAGGTAGGTGCAGGCAATTTGGCTGGCACTAAGCAGCTGGAGAGCACCTCACTCTTCACCAGGACTTTTCCTTGTGCCAGGAAGGCGAGCTGTGGATCAGGTGGACCCCCCCAATGTATAGCAGAGCTTTGCTTGCTTTGGTGGTGAGCACCAGCGTTTCATAGGCAGCTCTTCCATTCTGTGGTAGTAAACCTTTTGATTATTCAAAAGGCTGACACAGAAAAATCTTTCTCTACAGCTTGCCCTAGTTCTGGAAAATTTATAATTTTGTTCATGTTTCTGGATAATAGTAGTAGAAGGACTAGAAGTTGTACATTACATAAAAAATAACAAATTGTCAGAGGAGAGGGAGTACAATAAAATCATTCATTTACTGCAGTTGGAGTGGGAGTGGTCACCTGGTTATTGGTGTATTAATGGGTACAAAGGGTATGAGTAGAGAAGAGCTATTCTTCTTTGTGCCAGGCTCATTTGTTCTTTTAAAAAATGTCCTGTTGGAATGAAAGCTGAAGTTCTTAACAGTAAAACAAGGATATGTGGGTATGACTTAATCTGATGGTACAATGTCACCAGTGTGATATCACAGGCAATGTTGGGGGGCTGGTAAATAAAACATTTTTTATGCTATTTTAGTATGCATTCTTTAGCTACCTTATTTCCTAATTGCATTTAGTTTTACACATTTGGGGTTTTTAATGCCCCATTTTTTAACACTGTAGTTTAGTTCTTTCATTGTTTAAAGTTTTATCAGCTCCTGTGGTTCTTCCAGGCTGCATCTCTATAGCTTTGGCAGCTACTTCTACATAAAGTCTCCCATATAAAACAGATCTGTGAGATCTGCAGAACCTGTGCAGGTATTGCAGTAACTTTATTGGTGGAGAGATGAGGTAAATAGTTTCTTGTGGGTTTGGGGGGAGGTTTTGGGAGAGGAGTTTGCTTGGGTTTTTGTTTTTTGTTTTGAGGGAGTTTTTGTTTGTTTGGGGTTTTTTCGTTGTTTTTGTTCTAACATAAAGTTTGGAAACTAATGCCACATACAGAAACATCTAAGTGGAAAAGTCGTAATTAAAAACAAACTGCACAAGCTGTCACTTATTTCTGAATATATTTGATTATAAATATTTGTGTGCTTCTAAAGAGAGGATGCTCTGGACACAGCTAAAGGAGCTACTTAAATGCAGTTCAGAAGCTCACTCAGTGGTGCTGAGCCACTGTCCTGCAGGTAACTTCACGCAGACTACAGAAGAGACTCAAATGTTGGAGAAAGGGAAACAGATACTGATCTGGGAGGAAATGGCCACCTTCTCTCTTCTTTGTGTTGAGTTATATTGTGATAGTGATGGGAATGGGAAGGATAAAAAGTAAACTAAAGTCATGTGGGCAGCAATTTTAGTCAGGATGAATGTGGGGACAGGCTGGAAAGCTTATTAGCAGTTTTTTCTGTGATTTTGCTAGGGACTAATTCTGAGTTGCAGAAGGCAGCAGCAAGATGGCAAAAAGAGATGCTTTTTGGCTTAATTGGGATGATTTGAAAGAATTAAATATGCTTAAGCTGGATTAGGTGCTTTGCACTGTTACTGGCCTTTGTGCCCTGGGAGGTGTTTCTGGCAGTAGCTGGGTTGCCCCTTGGCTTGGCATCATGCCTGGCACTTGGCAGAGGCCAGGGATGCAACACCTCAGGCTGCTGGCTGCTCCTACAGCCTAATGCTTACAGCTTGCTCTGGACAGTCAGCACCTGGGGGTACCTTGCTCAGGACTGAAGGCAGGACGTGGAGAAATGATAAGCAGAACATTGGAACAGATGAGTGGGGGTAGAACTGGCCAGGCACGAAGGAAAACTGGATCACATGAAAGGATGAAGTTTTTCTACTATATTGAGGGAGCAACAGCTAACAAAAGCAAAAGCTGTTCTTTCCTGCAGAGGGGAGATGGGCAGAAAGGTGTTAGATAGCTATGGGGTGTCCCTTCTGCCTCATAAATGTGCAGTCATACACTGACTTTTAAATCAATATGCCCATGCAAAGCTCAGTGCAGAATGAGACTTGACCTACATTATGAACAGGGTGGAAGAGGTAAGTGCAGAACAGTCATGCAAATTATTTGGCTCAGTTGCAGGTACTTCTTTGGGTTTCATGTTAGGTAAAGATAATACATCGGGAGAAGAGAGCAATTGCATAATTTAGATGGCAGCTTTCATTTTGTCCTGGGAAAGAACAATTAGAATTCTCCAGAAGAGTCAGAGTAGCGTGTTTGGTTGTGTTGTGTATCAATTAAACCACCACGACTTTTAGGGGAACTGCAATTACTCCAGATTATATGGGATGTGATTAGATGAAGTTGGGGTTTGATATGTGGATTTCATTCAAAATTAGACTCTTACTTTGCATTCAGTTGTTAAGGGCTGGAGTGTTTGTATCTCTGGAGGTCAGGAACCTGGGTCTGTTCCCAAGGTGGCTGTCGATGCCATGAGTGCTGGTGTGCTCTCGGAGGAATTCAGCTTTAAACAAAAGCAGTCTGTGTATAACCCACTCTCTTGAGAACCAGGTACCTCACAGCCACTTGTCCAAAATGGAAGAATTCTGTGATCATGGTTGCTTTTAAAGAAAAGATAATTTTGAGGAGCCTGTATTAATTCCAGTTAAATGAAATTCCTGACTGTGTGCATGTGGGCTGTAGGTTCTCTTGTCGTTCAGATATGGGAACATTTCTTGAAGGAGAGCATGTGGGCCTTGCTTGCTCTGCAGCCAGTGTGCACTACACAACATTTGTGTCTCATTTATCTTCATGCTGCAGTATTCCTTAACCTTGCTAAAGGAATTCTTCTTAGATAGGAATTTTCATTATGTAGCCCCTGATTTTGTAGTTTGCCAGACTGAGCAAAACAAGTACTTGCCCTTTTAGCCTGCCATAAGATATTCAAGACTTCTTCACAAAATGGATGAAACAAGTAGCTTCTCACCAGGTTTCAGAGACAAGGTTGTGCATATCATTTACTGTAAAGAGTTGTAGTTCAAACACTCTTTCTTTTATTCTGCTAACTTCATATACTTATTAGTTAGAAATGTTGATGTTTTCCCTTTTCTCTTCAGATGACACTGGCTGTCCTAGTAGCCAGTCAGTATCTCCAGTTAAGACTCCTTCTGATGCTGGAAACAGTCCAATCAGTTTTTGCACTGGTAGCGATGGAGACTTTTCCAGGAAGAAATTCAGTCCAGGGTCAATGAGTGAAGGGAATACACAGCTGGCTCGATATAAGAAGGAGACAAAGACAAGCCTTGTAAAGCCCGGTGAGTATAATTCCTTTCATTTCCTTAGTTACATTTTCTAATTGACTGGTATATTTACAGGTGTCTACATACACTGTGTTGTGCCACCTGTGATACCACTAATGCTGATAGTAAATAAAATAGTTGGCTTCTTTCTGTGGAGCCACCTGAAAGATATGAAGACACCATTGTTACTGTCTTTTTCATGGAAATATAATTAACTGACATCTTCACTTTCTTTTATGAGCCCTGATGGTGATGTCAAATAGCTGAAATGGATTTTATTCTGTTTCATAGTAATTGCACACATATTTCACTGCCCAAAGATAAATTACTCTTTATATGAGAAAAAAGTCTTGTGATGTCCTTAGATATATTGTTGGATCCTGCCTAAAATTTGTGCTGCCAGGCTCTGATAGCTCTGGGGACAGGAGATGTCAGACCAAGGCAAGAGGCAGCCTGTGTGTGGGAGTTGGGCAGATTTGGACCTGTACTGCAGTGGCTGGATCAGGTGTATCTCCAGTGCCTTGGGCTAATGGGCCACCTCAGACCACTAGCCAGATCAGCACCTGCTTGTCGCACATCCAAGAGTAAATACCCAGGTGTGCCATTGGTTCCTGTAATTTTAGTGAGTAGATATAAAATGGTTTATATCATTTGATTCATGTACAGGCAGCTGTTGATTACAAATTGTCAGGATATTTGTGCTGCTGTTTAATTAATCGTGGAGACAGAGTTGGCCCTGCATAGAGCCAGCTGCCGAACTGACATGGTTTATGAGCTCAGGTACCTCTTGGCTATATTGTTTCCCGAGTCATTTTACCTCTGGAAGCAATTTAGACACTTTCATGAAATGCCAGCTCAGATTTGCCAGCACCATGTTTAATCCAGAAACAGTAGAGAATCTGTTGCAAAATCTCTTCACTGGCTTGGTCGTTGGAAGGGCTGATTTAGTCTGACTTACCTCTTATCCCTGCAGGTTCTTTGGCTCATTTCATAGCACCATGTTACTTGAGTGTTCCCAGTCTCCCACTGCTCTGCATAGTGGGTGATAGGTAATACTTTTTACAAAGTTTGCAGTGAGTGTGGTGTATGACAGTCAAATCTGCAGCTGTGGCTACCACAACCATTTTGTTTGTGAATATGAATGGCACTTAGCAAAATGTGAATAATGAATGCAAAAGGTTTTTTCTAATGAAGAGTCATGTACTCCTGGAGAAGAGTTATGCACCTTTTTCAATAAATTACTTCACTGTTTTCAATTTTACACTTAAATTGCCTTATAATGTGAAGTTATTAGCCTTTTGCAGTAATCAGCAACTGGGTCTGTTTTACAGAGTACTTCTAAGTTCCTCCTGCCAAATTTCTCACATTTTTTTTAATATAAAGCTGTTCAAAATCACATCATAGGCAGTGTGAGAGCTGACACAAGTGAGGGACATTTCAGACATGGATGCCAGGGGACAGCTGGAGTTAATTTTCCTCAGTGTTGGCCACAGGGGTTAATGTGATTTTCTTGCATTGCTACCTCATTCCATGGCTTCAGGTGGACCCAGTCTCTTCCCCATGACCCACTTGCACATGAATTTCTGGTGACTCAGTCGAGAAGATGTAGCCATTGTGCAAAGAGGAGGCATCACCATGTAGCAAAACACACAAGGAGTAATAGGGGATCAAAAGAAGGGAAGTGGGATATGGAAGAGAATAACAGTAACATGTCCTTGTCATACATAAAAGAGATTGTGTGTAATCTTCTCTTTACCAAAAGCCCTTCTTGATTTATAGAGATTATATCTACTTCATATGAATCTGAAATGGCTTGTGACAATGACCACATAGCAGGAGTCAGACATGAGAGACAAAAATCCAGCCTACCATTATTTTTTACCATGTCCTGCACTACATTTTTTACACAAGTTTATCAATCACTATGCACCTTCAAAATTCCTGTCATTTTGCTGAAAATCTGTCTGTTTCCAGGATTTTTTTCTTGGAACATGCTGAATCTCAGACGAAACACAAATATTTAGATAATTCAGGAAATGTGAGAAAGGGATAGCACTGAGAGTGAACCCTGGGATGTTTTTAGGCTGTTCCCAAGCTCTGATACTTTTCTGCTTCTCTAGTAACATCACTTCATCTTTCTTTTCTGTACTTAAAAAGACAAAATGCACATAGCTTTTTTTTCCTCTAACAGCCTAAGGCCTTGTTATATGAGTCTAAGCCATCTTTGCCTCTTGAAGTATTAACAAAATAGATTTGGCTATCATTCATATTTTATGTAGTTTGCATAGAGAACCATACATAATCCTGAAATGCTCTTCCTAAACCTCTAAAATATTTATAATCATGGAGAAATTATTGATTTGAGAGAGATGAAAATGGTTTTTATTGTGCATTAAATCCAAATCACAGCAGTGAATTTGGCTTAAAACCTATGCCTGCTGTCGCAGGGAAGGATGGAGAGGGCAGGAACATCAAGGAAGATAATAGATCCACATCCACTCTCAGAGATAGTGAGAGGCCTTTTAATTTCTGGATTTTAGAAGCTGGTCCTTCTTTTAGATGTGATTCATTTATACAATATTAAAAGCAATACAAAATGTGTTGCAGAAAATGCCCTCACAAAAAGGCACAAAAGGACTTAATTAATGTTGGTCTTAGTTTTGTATCATGATGCTGTGCTGAATCCTACAGTTTTTGTAATTGAATAAACAGGACCATAAGCACTTCTACATGTTTACTTTCTTGTGTAGTCCTCCTAGAAAAATCCCTCCTGAATTCCTGTAGTTCATGTCCACATCCTGTTGAGAACCGTGGGAATTGTTTTGCTTCCTTGGACAGTCGTTCTCATCTTCTTTTTTGATTTCCATCAGAATGCTTAGTGAAAGGATTCAAAATCTGCCTCTGCAAGCTGCAAAGTACTGAAAAATTTTCAAAGACACAGATAAAGAAGAGAATCTTTAGCAGAAGTTGTGTCAATAACTTTTAAAAGTCTTGCAGGTTTAAACTAACACAGACATATTTAAATCTTTGTGAGCATCAGAATTTGAGAAGGGCATCTGATCATCTGTGTTCAGCATTTCTGTAAAGTTCTGGTCTTCTTGCTTTTGGTGTTACAGGCACACTTGGGACAGTGTACTGAATATTTGCTGTTGGAGCTGTTTCTTAGAGCCCATGGAATTGCTGAAGCTTCACATGAAATTATTAAGACCTAAGAAAAAACATTAGGGCTGTCCGAGACCTTTTAGCACCTTCAGGATCCCGCAGAGTAGAGGTGTAAACACCACTGCAGAAAAGGAGGCCTAGGTGAGCCCCAGTTAGGGTCAGCCCCCAAACCTTGTAAGGACTGGCTGTCATTCTCATCTTGGTACAGTAATAAACATTCCAGGTAGCAGAAGACTATGCAGAAAAATGGTTTGGTTTTTTTTCACTGCTAATAAAACATCTGGCCATTTATCACTGAATCTGGCTAAAATAGCAATATTTGGGATTTCAGTGTCATTGAACTGCTGTGGATTATGTTTCAAGAAGGGTCATCACTGGACATGAAAACTTCTTTCTGTTCAGATTAATGGGAAGATCTCAGAGGCTTTCACCACACAGAGTACCTACATTTGTTGAACAATAGGCAATGAGCACAAACTGAAAACATGGAATTCCACCTGGACACAAGAAAACACTTTTTTTTTCTCAGACAGTGGTCAGACACTGGCACATGTTGCCTGGTGAAGTTGTGGAATCTCCATTCATGGATATATTCAAAATTCAGCTGGATGGGGTCCTGGACAGCCTGTTCCAGCTAGACTTGCTTGCGTGGGGAATTGGACTAGGTTGTCTCCAAAGGTCCCTTCTGCCTCCCAGTGATTCTGTAATCCTGTGTTGCTGGACTTTTTTTTCCTTTAAATAGTGCATCAGCCAGATCTGTAGTTACGTAGTTGCAAGGCACAATTTGTGTTTTTCCTGCCCTTTCTTGGCCACTTAAGTTCCTTAAAATGGAAGTATATTTACAAAAAAAAAAGTCTTTCAACAATCACTATTCAACTAAAAATGCCATTTAACTTCAAGGCAAAGTAAGTAATCTTGTACTCAACATGTGTTTCCTACTTTTTCCTGGCGAATTTATTAAGTCATGATAAATGAGCCTTGGAGTAGGGTGTCCCAGTCTGAACAGATTAATCTTTGAAGGCTTTAGAACTATTAGGAGTTTTAGGAGGGACAAGTGGAGCAGAATGTGTTGCCCTTACTTGGTTGTGAGTATTCAATATGTGCAGGTGCTTTTTCAGTCAGTGTTGGAGCTGATAGTGATCAAAAAGGAGGCAAAGGAAATTACCCTAGACAACTGGAAATATTAAGACTAGAGTGCAAATAAGCCACACAGATCGGAGAAGAAATGCAAGTCTTAGCTGCAAAATATGTTTTATATGTTAAAAATGTCTAGTTGTTAAAACATAATGCTGTTCCTGAAGTTTGGTGGGGGGGGTTTATTCTTTTTTAAATTGTCTGGTGTGTGAGGATTAGATTCCCAGGACACTAAATGTCCAGGAATTTATTTCTGGGAGTCCCCTGTGAAAGCAAGGAGTAGTGACTAGTTAATCCATTAGTATAAAATTAGCAGATAAATTAAGCCATATTGCTACTTTACTTCCATATGTCTGTATTCTAAAGGCAGTCACTCTGGTTATTTTAAAAACAAAACATAAAGGCTCTGATTTATGTTATATTCCTGATGTCTGGCTGTATTATTTTACAGGTCTTTTGTCAACTCACTCCCTCATTTCAGTGTGACAGTGTGGGAATAAGTGTCTGACTCTGATGTATGTGTGTGTATGTGCTTTACTTGAAAAACATGAGTGGGTGTGTAAGTTCTGTGAGAGGATTGTCTTAGAGGTAATTCTGGAAATTTATTTCACTGTCAAGAACTTCTTTCTGATTGCATTTTGTAATGATAAGATTTTTTTTTTTTTTTTTATCTTGGAAAGTTTGATAAAACATTAGAAAGATGTGTTTTACCAGCTCATTTATCCAAGAGCATTGTATCTGGTATTTGTATGACTTTTCTTTATTCTCTGTACCAAATTTCTGCAAGCAGTAGGAAAATAATAGATCTGTTGTCCCTGTTGTTCAGGAACAACAGTACAGAATACAAAAACCAAGTTACAGAATGTGCTAACTTGAACAATTCCTATGGCACACAAAGAAATTAATGAATCTTTTTAACTACTGGCCAGGACATCTACCTATTATGTTGAAACACTTCTCAAAATGCTGATGGTGTACTGTGTATTCTAACGCAAAGTCACGCTGGTTGGTTGTTTGAAAAAAACCCAAACAAACTGAAACCAATGGAAAACCTGTATCTGGAGATAGCAAACTGCCTTGACTGGTCCTTAAAATAAATTAGCATTCTTCTTTTTAAAAGCAGAATCACACAAAGGTAAGAGAAATAAGAAGACTGATGTCTTTTTGCGGTAACTTATTTAACAGCACTTCATAACCCACATTCCAAGACTGCCCCTTTTCTTGGGGAGGGATAATTAAGAACAAGGGTATGTCAAAGAACATTTAACCCGGTTACAAATGCAGTGTTTAATCAGTGAACACTATGTTCCCATCTTGCAACCAGTGATAACCATACTTGAGTGATGAAATTGGGAAATTCATGCTTCCATTCCTAGGAAAATTCAAGTACTTAGGTATGTGACTGGTGTTACATGCATAAGGATGCTGAAATTAGGAAATGAGCTACACCAGGTTCCGTGTACTTTAAATAATTGATCATAGAACAAAAAAAAAGGTTCTGAAGATGGACCAAGTGAATTGAGTTGATACCAAATGATGGAACATCTTGCCTATGACTGACTGGTAGTTCTCCCCTCAATTACTTGAATTATTAACAAGGAATCTCTTGATCTGACCATGTTTATTGATAAGTCTAGAGCATAGATTCTCTATGAACCTATGAGACAGGTGCAGAGGAGCTTGCAAGTGAAATGAGGAAGAGGAAAAGCCCAGATTCCCTGGGTAACTGAAACCAGATCAGGGGGGGTTTAACTTGAGCATTGGATCCTTAAGCCACTCAATAGTTGGCAAAGAGCAGATACACAGTGGTCAATTACTTGTGCTTCTGGAAAACTTTTGATCTTTTTTTTAAAACATCACCTTGTCAATAAAAAGGGAGGAAGCATCTTTCTCAGATGTAAGCACATGCTTTGAATGCTTCGCTTCTATCCCACATCTGATAGGCTATTATAACCATCCTGACATTCAGATCCAACCGTATGCAACATGTGTTTCCTGTACAGTTTCAATCACACTCTTCTCCCTTTCTTATATGTGTATTTCATAATTGCATTTGTGACACTAAGTTTTCTGAGATCTTCTCTAATACAGAATCTAACAAATACAGTTGTGGCAGTTTTTGACCCTGTTCCTTTTTCTCAGTTCCTTTTGCTTTTCTTGTCTTCACCTTTCATTTTGCACCCACACAAAATAGCTGCTGCTGCTTTTCTAAATAAAAAATGTTTCTGGATAATAATTCTGTATGCACTGAGTCCTCCTGCATATTTTACTGTTTTAATTTCATGTCTGTTGCTATGGAGCTGTGTAGATTGGCTTGCCTGACCTGCCAGCACAGGGAGTTATTAAGGCCTCAGTTCTGCGGGTCCCAGAGGAGCAGAGCGTGCTCTGGGGGGGATGCACGTGCACATCTCACCCTCCAGGAGTGAGGACACCGTGTCTGTGTTCAGCCCCTGCCATTCTCAGAGCTTGTGTCCTGGAGTTCAGCCTAGAGGGGCATCACCCTGCAGAGGTTTGGTGGTTGTAGCAGTCAGTAAGGTCTGGAAGGTGGCCAGCCTGCAAGGTTTGGGGGATGGTGGTGGGGGTGATACTGCTGAGGGTCTGGTATTTGCAAAGCCCAGCCTCCCCCGCATGCTCTGGGATATCCAGGTTCTTATGGCCGCTTCGAATATTTCCTTCTAGTTGGGTCAACAGACCCAGCGCAGCCAGTAGATCCCACTGGTTAGAGCTCCTGTCTGGCATAAACCCCTCACCTTTTGTGATTCAGAAGAGGTGAAATTTGAATCTAATTGTCTCCTTAGAGAGCCTTCAGTAGCTGTGGGCTGCAGATGGGGTCTTGACTCTGTTTCTCTGGTCTGAGTAACTGGCTCAGACCACCTTGATATGTTCCATATCAAGGGATATGGAACAGCTTTAACAGGTGAACCTGCCATTTCCCTTCTCGGGGTTACAGGAGCTGTTTTGGAGGCGAGTGCCATGTGAATTCATGGTCTTCATCCCAGCTGAATAGAGCAGAGATGGCCCCTCATTTATCTGACCTCAATTCCCAATTTGTAGTGTTGGGATAATTATCTCTGCCTGCATGAGAGCACTAGGGTCCTATTTTGTTTTAAAGGAGGTAGAACGAATTAATCTGGTGGATCTGGTGTGTGATCTTTCTGACCAAATATTAAAGCATTTACTTTAGGATTCACTGGTTATGTTGACTGAGAATGGGACCAAGGTTGGCTCAGACTTGGGAGACTTCCACGTTGAGTCAGGTGAATCCTACCCGCATCTCCTGTGTCCTCAGCAGGCCTCTGACACCTCTGCTGTTGGCTCTTGCTGAAGGCAACCACAGCCTCTGTGGCTTTTCTTTCTCTTTTTTGTCTTCTTTCTCTTTTTAATGGAGAGGGAAGTCGTTCTTAGACATTCAGTTGTGGAAGAAAGTTTGTGCTTGAAGAGCACACATGGACCTTCAAGTAGCTCTAATTAGATGCTTTTTCCTCTTCTGTTCATCCCTGAAAAGCTTAGGCACTCTCCATTTGTCCATTTGGTAAGGACTGCTGCCCAAGCTGGCTGGCATTGCACAGGGAGATTCTGAATTCCATTTTGCACTATGGATTCACAGAAATTAAATATTTTTAGGACTAACTGAAGTCCAAAAGCTAACTAAATCACACTGAAGTGAAATAAGTGCTCTGTAACTTCTGAAAAATAATACTGGAATATAACCAGAATATAAATATTTTAAGCAAATGATGCTTAGAAAGGTAGTTAAAATTATTAGCATAGCAGTATTTTTTTAGTTCAGATTTATATATGTTCTAGATTTAAACTTTTAATTTAAACAAATTTGCTTGAATTTATGTGGAAAATGTTCAAATAGCCAAATATTTCTTATAAACATGAATAAGCAAAATAGAAGCTACAAGTAGTGCTTCAACTTTGAAGCATTTCATAGTATTTAACACAAATCTACAAATTCCTGTTCAGGTGGCATAGAAAAACAATCTTTTAATTCTGTGTCACAAATTTTATAATCCAACCCCTTCTAAAATATTATTTTAGATGTTGCATAGTAGAGACATAGGCAATTAGTGGGTGGGCCGTGGCCTCTCAAGACACGTACTTCTTTGTTCAGAAGACTCTTAGGCTGCAGCAGGTGCCCAGATGTCACAGCAAAAATAGAGGATCCAAAAAAGAAGCCAGCAAGTTCTAAATGAGAAATTGTCAGGTAAAAGCTGAAAGCCTGGTCCCGCCTGTCCTACACAGTGACCTGCCCAGCTCTGGGCTGGTGGCACAGGCCACCTCCAATTCAGGGCCTTGGGCAAAAGTCTGCAGTCACATACCTCCTTCTTTATAAAAAATGAAAGAAATAAATAAAAGGATGTCCTTGTTGCTTAGTTCAGTAAAGGAAAAAGAAACTTAGATCTCTTTGTGTGTCTTTTGGGGGATGGACTTCAGCACAAAGGAGAGGAGTGCCCTAATACAGAGCTGCCGGGCAGACTGAGGGGATGCAGGGTGTCTGCTCCCAGGAAAGCTGTTCCACTTTATTTAGTTACTCTTTTACTGGGGGTTCGAAGCTGAGCTCCCAGCAGGCACACAGTAACTCTCTCTCCCTGTCCCATTAATTGTACTGATGCTGCTCCGGACACACAGAAAGTGGGACAGCCACTGTTACAGGGAGAGTGTGACCTGAGGATGCCTGCGGCCTCGAGCTTAACCTTGCACTTGGTCCATGGGAGAGCCACTGCTCTAGCTGCACATCAGCGTGAGCAGGGGACATGGACATGGGGCTTCTGCAGGGAGTGCCTGGGATGCTGCACAGGATGAGATCCCTGCCACACAATGCATCTCTTAAATCCAAATGCCTTTTGATAGAAATGAAGGTCTCCTGGGGCTTCTGGGGACGTGCTCCTGCATCAGGAAAAGACAGCAGAGGGCCTGGCATAAGAAGGGCCCTGGGGTTTAGAGATAGGTATTGAAGATGACAATAGCTGTGATCTTTAGTGAAAACAATAAAATTCTTTTTGTATATCTAAGCAGGTTTGTTTGGGGTTTTTTCTCCTCTGCTAATCCAGAGCAGAATTTGAGCCAGAAGGGAGAAACCGATGCTATACACACTGCACACCCTTAAGTATTTGTTTTAAAATGTTTTTTAAGGTCAACATAGACCATGGCTCGCAGTTTGTGTATTTACTGCAGTGAATTTTCTGTGCCTTCTGGTTGCTTTCTCTGGGTGTCAGCCCACTTCACCTTCACCGAATGAAATACTGTGCATACGAAAGAGTCCATTATGAATCTTCCCTTAGGAAATTTTTTTGTCCTCTGCTTTTAAATTACAATCTGTATGATTTATGCCAACGTTTAAAATAGCTTCCTGACTCCCTGGTTAAAGTATTCTGAACCTACTCCAGATACATTTTACTATGCACAACTCCCACTCACCATGAGTTTTTATTTCAAGTAATTTTTCATGAAATAACATGCATTGCAGTCAGAACCCTGTGTTGCTGTTACATAGTTTTCTTTAGTTTTCCAGCTGTATTCCTCCTCCCATGATAAACTATTGTCAGCATGCATTTTTATCTTAGAAAACACAAATTGCATTCCCTTAATCTCCCTTAATAAACAGTGCCCTGTAATGCTGTTATCGTTATTGTTGACCTTTCTTGGAATTTCTCCAGGTTATTAATGCCTTTTTAATGAGAATCATGGGATTTAAAGTCTTTTGTGAGCAGTGTTTACTCAGGAATTGATAGATTATTTCCTTTTCTATTTTTCTTTTCATCCCCCTATTGCTTTTTTGTCTGATATTTTACTGTGTTCAAAGCAGAGCTATGCAAACAATTGATTTGAGGGTAGCTGCCAAATCAAAACATTAAAGAAAATCTTTGTTTCAGACTGAACAAAGGCCATATTCAATCTAAAATATTTTGAATGTTTGGGGATTTTTTTTTTTTATGTTTTTACCCCATTTTTAAAAGAAGAAAGACATTTGTTAGTTTTCATAATTAAAGCATCATTTCAAACAGAAAGTAGAAAAATCTGATTTTCCATTTTTCTGGCCATGTTTGACTTGAAATCATAAATATTTTTAGTGTTCTCTGATCTGGTTTTTTTTGGTGACCAAATGACTACCTAAAAGGTTTGTTTCCCTCAGAGTCATTATTTCAAATACTTTTTGAGCAGTATTGAGTGGATAGGTCTATATAGTCCTTGTGTTTATATATCTGTATTTATGCACAGGAATGGAAAGCTAAGGGAATGTCTTTATTTTAGTCATTTGAATCTCACTTACTTGATTTCACTGTGTTATAAAGACATTGGTGAGTGGGTGGTGACTGAGCTCAGAACTGGAAGGTCAAGCATAAATAACTTACCAGGTCTTTGCAGATAGTGGTGTCATTTTGAACATCTGGCCTATTTAAGCAGTGGTATTTTACTTGCTTTTATGTACCTAGATATCTAAATCCTGATGAAGCTGCACTTTAGATGTCTTCACTCTGTTTTGTTTCTCACTTGAATTTAGTAATTCTGAGCTTGGGAAGAGCCTAGGAGAAAGGAAAAATGCCTGTTCAGTCCCTGTTCCAGCAAAGAAACCACAGTTAATTCTCACAAAATAAAACCCAGCAGCCAGAACAACTGGATAGAAGTTGCCCAACTTAGCCAAAACGTTATATTGCAGAGAATCATTTTTCAGCTGTGTTGTGTGCAGGGGGGAGTCTTCTGATGGAGGTGGGAGCTGTGGGAAATTCAGGCCTGTTTGAATTTCACTCATGTAACAGGGGTTAATGAAGACAGGCATTCCAAACTGGGTGGTTTTATGAAGGAGCTGGAGAAGGGCACGACAAGCTGCAAGGATGGGACCTCATCTCTTTATCAAGTTCTTATTGCTGGATGCCGTGTTCCTGGGGGTGTGATGGGGCAATGACGTGCAGCCTCCTCCCAGTTCAAAGCTAAATCTGGCCCTAGGAATCCCAGGTGGAGCCTTTCTTTCCCCAGTAAAGCAGAGAGCACAAAAGAGCTGTCTCAGGGCTTGTTTTGTGTGGAACTTGATTTATGTGGTGTAGCGTGAAACACCCACCCTGGTCTTCTAAAGAGGCATCAAACTTCATCGCTTTTGAAGCTGACCTGCTTCTAGGCATGCCCAGAAACAAGAGTTTGGCAGAGGTGAGAAGCTTTGCTGAGTGAGACTGGTGGGAGGTGTTTCCCAGTTGAGATGGCACCTAGGGAGAGCACCAGTTCCAAAATTCCCTTAACTGCCCCCAGGAGCTGGAGACCCAGCCTCCTTTTGTACATTCAGCCTCCAGCTACTGCAAGGTGGACAGCGCTTTCCCAAGGAGCCTGAAATGTACTGCCTTTAATGTGGAATAAAAAAATAGCAAACCTGCTTTATAATACTGTATTTTATATACACCATTACATAAAATCTGTTTAAGAGAAATGAAAATTCTGCCAGGTTTGTTTCATATTTTATTAGTATTACATTGTTTTGCTTCCATGCTGAGGCACTTCATTATAGCTCTGTGTTCCACCTTTCTTAGATTCTGTAAATAATAGGAAGCTGTTGGCTTTTGAAATCTGGGCAGGCTGTGTCTATTTGCTAGAGCTAGTGGAATACAGCTTGACCACAAACGCACAAGGATTAATAAGCTGAAAAAGCACAGGCTTCTTGTCTGTCGTTTGTGCTTCTTAACAGTAAGAGTGAAAAAACCAGCAAATGATGGCAGTCCTAACTTGAAATGCATTGGCCTCAGACCTACCTTGGATTTGTTACTGTAAAAAATATCGTTTATGCAACCAATTGGTATATTGGGTAACATTTTACTGTTCTTTTCAATAGATGGCACTTGAATTTATTCGTTTCTTGTAATCATTTCAGCATGTGTGTTAGAGTAAATATTTGATTAGCTTACAACAAATTTTGCTTTTCATCCTGGGATTGCAGAGTCGTTTCGTCAGTTACCTCCCAGATATGTTTCTCCTTCCAGTGTTTTTCCCTTGCCTGTTGAAAACATGTCAAACTGATTTAAAATGTTTTATGCACATTGTAATGAAAACCATATGTCTTATATTAAGGGTGACTATGCAAAAGCTTTCACTTGAATCAGGTTTTGCATGCAATTTCATGCACTTGCGGATACACTGTGCACGTGGGCCTGTGCAGCTGCTTGCTGTGCCCCAGACAACTTCTCTCCTCCTTGCACACGGGAACCAGATTTAGGAGATGTGTTGAAGGGGCCTCTGAAAGCCCTTTGTTAAACTTCGGCCACTAATGTGACAGGAGGGCTGGGATCTTTTTCCAGTCTGTGATGAAGTTTGCTGCCTCTCTGTGTACTGCTAAGTTATCCCTGCCAAAGATGACATTTTCCAGTTCCTAAAAATACTTTTGACCAGCCTGTCCATTTCCCTTCAAACAGACCAAATAGTACTGCCCAGTACATTAAAAAAATCCCCTGAAGTGATACTGCATGGTTGCTTATAAAAAATACTAGTCCATAGGTGGATTTACATATATAATTTATAAAACTGTCAAATGCAAGTGTTGCACAACTCTCAGTGTATTTTTTGAACCTCCAGTCTCAGTGTTTGTATTGAAGTTGGTGTAGGAAAGCAACATCCTTCCATCTCTGATAACAAAGAGCCTTTTTGTTTGAACATGAAGATAAGTTTCCCAGACTGTTCCCTTCTGCTCCATGAGCATATGTTCCCCCTGACAAAGGTCACTTCAGGCTGAGAAGAGTGAATTCACGGGAGTCATTTTTAAGGTGTTGTTAGAATGGCTCAAGCTGCATATGGAAGCACAAAAAAATAATTAGGTCAGGCTGATTTCTGTATGAAAAATCTCCTTAAAAATACGTAAAGCAGAAAAAAACTCCAACTTGTAATGCTCTTTGTCTGTTCCAACATCCGGTTTTGGCTTCTCTACAAATCAGTGAATTAGAAACAATTAAGAAAAACACAAGCCCAGATCATAGTGATATGCAGAATATGCATGATGGCTCTCAGCCAATGTCAGTAATTAGTTTGTAGTGACTGTGTTTTGAGAGAAGAGCTTGATTGATTGTGGTTTCACAGAATACATAAGTCACATTATGTATTCATGTTGAGATCTGCAATGCTTATAATTTGCATTAGTGCAGTTCAGAGTACTACTAAAACAGTAGTACTTAGATCAGAAAACTGCTTAATGAGATTAATTATTTGATAACAATCCTTCTTTCAAAGTAAAAAGAACAAGCAAGAAAACTGAGCAAAAAATCAAGATAAATAATCATTTGTAAAATCACATTTAGAGCCAAACATGGGGAAGCAGGATCTGTGTTGCGGTCCTTCCCAAAAGTCTGTCTGGTTTTGAGCTAGAACCTTCTTGCCCAACACATTTGAACAATTTATGGAGACCCACACCCAGAGTTTTGCTCCCCATCCCTTCTGACTGCGTCTCTGCCAGCTGCCCAAGTTCCCAGCTGTCACTGGGCCGTACGAGCTGAAGCGTGGCCACAGACCTGTCTGGGGAGGGAGCACTGTCGAGCAGTTGGGTGGATGTCCACCCAAGACTGGGGAGTGATGGCTTCATTCATTGGCCGGTGCAGTGGGACAGGGAAGGGATGCCTCTTGGGACTCTTAGGATTGACTGTGCCAGACATTGCTGTACCCAGCTTCTTGCCATTATTTGTGGAGCACAACTCAGAAACCTGAGCTCAATGACTACACCTCATATAAAACCAGAGGGGCGGTTAGGTACTAAAATCCAAGATTCACAGCAGAGAGCCAGGCACACCCACAGGAGATGCCAGAGAGAAGTGCCCATCTCCCAGACTTAGTCACCTGCCAGTAGTCCTGAGTGTGCCCACGTGCATGCCCTGGATTCACTGTGAACCTCCACACCAGAGCCAGATACCTCTGTGAGTGCAGGCATCCAGCAGGTTTCATTCCTCTGAAATACGGCCAGTGCTAGTGCTACCACTCTGTGCTGTGTCACAGCTGAGTAGTTAGAGCTTGAGGAAGTGTCTGAGTCCGGTGCCCTCTTAAGACCAGAGGAGCTCAAATCTACACTTCTCCTAAGAGTTCCTGAACCAATGCAACCTACTGGGCATCTTCAGCTTCCTCCCCTGATGTTAGACCTCATTATAGTGGAGAGAGTGAGACACAGGCAGAGCATGTGGGAGCTGCTTCTGTCTCCCAAAGATGACAGCAGTCCACATGGAGGAGAGCTGTGACCTGTTCCTTACTCTCAGGGTTACATCTGCTTTTACCTAGTTACTGTTCAGTGTGAAATATAATAGTTAAGTTCAAAATAAGAGTCTCCCATACAAGAATCCTAAGTCAAATAAGTAATAAGTCAAAGGCGAGGAACTGGAACTAAAACCCACTGTCATCTGTGGTCTTGACACTGTGAAATGAGTACATTTCCCACTTGGAGACTTTGTCTTCAAAATGGGTCATTTTTTAACGGTGTTATCTGAAGAAAAGCCTGAAATGCTAAAGCAAGATTTCATCACTTCTTTGCAAGTTCTTTTTTTTTACATTTGTCAGTGCATACAAGCAGTGTAGTTTTCCTTCCTAGGTTGTTTGTGGTGTACAGATCTATCTTGCAGGAACAACCCCCTGTTAAATAGAAAAATAAAAGCAGCATTACTGCATCCTGGAATTATACTGCTTATGCTGTTAAATATTGGAGCTAGAGATGTAGCTGAGTTAAAGCTCTAAAGATAAATTGAACCAAATCTCTTAAAAATACGGTCCTTTCATGAGTGGGCATTACAACTGAAATCTCTCTACTTTTCCAGCTGCTTCTAATGACTTTGCTGGATATTTTTTCACACAGTCAGGCCGAAGCTCTACCCCTGGGGTCTCTAAATCAAGCTATCTAGGGAGACAGCATGCCACTTATTCCTCTAGTAGCTGCACCAAAGTGGCTAATATGTATGCATATTTTGGTCTCTCTGCTGTATAACAGAGTGCTTTTGAAGGCAAGAAAGCTCAGCAATTTAAGTGCTTTACATTTTGAGGACAAGCTGTTTCTGTCAGCACTGTTTTATTTACAGCTCTGTTTCACTGGCTATATGCAAAACCTACTTCAAGACTGATATACATATAAAGAGGTCATGTTTATGGAGCCAGAAGATAGCTAAGCTCTGTGGTTTATATACTTTGGCAGCTATGAAGCAGTGGTGAAGTTTGAAGTAGGCAAGATGTACACAAAAAGACTAAATTTTAATAAGCCAAATAAATCCCGAGTTTTGGGAATCCAGTTCTGCTGCTGCTGAGCTATCAATGTACCTGTCACAGATATTGCTTGAACTTTTTCCTTTTTGCTTTATTTTAATCTTACTACTTTAGTAGCAAATGGGCAATAAAAGGCAAACAAGAAAGTCTGAGCTTTTTTCTTACAGAAGGAAAAAAATTAAATGCTAAAGTGCAAGCAGAATTTTAAGACTGAGACCAGAAGAGCGTACAACAAAGTATCCACCCATCACTAATGGTTGGAAATCGCAGACTGGGATGCCATGCTGCAGGAGTGCATGTGGGGTTATTGTGTGACCTTGTAAGAAGGTAAATACTGTCTCGGTGTACCTATAAATACATGTGCGACATGGTATTTCCGTGCTTGCATACTGTCCTGGCAGGCCCGATGTACCTGATCTGTTGTACCTGTAAGAGGTGTGAGCGCAGCGGGTGTGACACGGTCCCTGTGCTGCTGTTGCCCTGGCACTGTGGCTGAGGCAGTGCCGAGGGCAGGGTTAAAGGTGGGGCTTGCCCACACCCCAGATGTGGGCCTGGGGCTCCTGCGCCGCTGGGACAGGCAGGCGGCAGTGCCGGCTGGAGGCGGACCGGCCCTGCACAGGCAGCTCCTTCTGCCGCTCCTCGATCCCGCCCCGAAACCGGTGATTGCATCATATGCAGGATGGGAAACCTGCCCTTGAGACATTCGTGAGAGTTTCCCGGTTGATTGCCGTGCTGCGACAGGACGGCGTGAGCTGCCCGAGCTGTGGTGGCGGATGCCGCACGCGTCTGCCGGACCGTGGGCAGTCACCGCGGGTGCCTCTGCCCGGGCCGCGGGCTCGGCACAGGCAGCACAGCAGCTGCCACGGCCTGCCTCCTCCTCCCTCCGTGTCAGCCGAGCTCAGTGGCTGTCGCCACGCTGCCAGGGCAGCCGGGAGGCGAAAGGCACCGCAGAGCGTGATGCTGCCTGCAGAGCGCTCTCAGCTCGGTGCCGCAGCCCATCGGGCGCTGAAGTGCAGGGACGGCACTGGGCTCTGCAGGATTTTACTCTTGCTTCTCAGATACCCATTCCCGGCTGTGAGCAACCCTGGAAAATGTGACGGTACTTCGCTGGCCATCCTTGTGCTGTTCCTCCCATGGCACAGAGCAGTGCAGAGCTCTGCTGCCTGGCGTGGGCGTGCTGCTGCTCGCAGCCCGCTGCCAGGCGGGGGAGGCCGGAGGACGGGGCTCCCCAGCGGGGACACCGGGCTGGCTCCGCGGGCTGGGACACTGACGGCTGCAGCGTGGCAGAATATGGATGAGTGAACTCCAAGTGACGTACTGCTGAAGCTGGTGACTCAACGTGTAGCATCTTTTTCAGGAAGGGGTCAGTAAGACAGTCCTTTTATAAGGAAAGTCTGTTGGAGCTAAACAAGTGTTATGGCCAGTTAGGACAAAGGAATGCGGGGTTGAGAAATGTCAGTCTCTTTCATAGTTAACACTAACTTAATGGGCTGTTCTGGGTCTTACGTGTGTGAGCTTTTGTCATTACATAGTCACAGTGACAAAAATAGTTAACAGGTGTCCTTAGGGAGCTGTCAGCCTGGAGAATGGCGTTAGGAGAATGAGAAGCTGTGTTCAGCTCCTGCCTGCACTGCTGCTAGACAAGGAGTTTCATGTTTTGTTTAGACATTTGTAAGACAGAAGTCATGCCTACCCTAACAGGAGAATATGTTGCAATGGATATTTTATGGATAGATGCCATGTTATTTTGCTCAGAGATGTCTACCAAATTGGAGAAGTTGTTTTTTAGTTTCCTAATAACATTGATGTCAAGCTCTGCTACACACAATACTGGCTTGAACATCACTTATACACTTGGAACCATTACTAGCAGTGACCCCTTTAACTTACAAAATGTTCTCAAAGATCCTATAAATAGCCACATGCCTAATTTTAAACATAAGTAGTCTCCTGTGCTAAGTGTTAAGCTTGTGTGTAGCTGTTATTAGAACTGGGGCCAGGAAGGTTAGTTCATGCTTTGCAGACACAGTTCCTGGTCTCAGATGCAGTTCAGTCTTCCAGAAAGCTCTGCTGATGGTGTGGTTGTGTTTTGAGGCTCCGCTGGCTCTTACCAGCAGTGCCCAGCTCTGCAGCTCTTGGTGCTCCAAGCCAGGCAGGTCAGGGAGAGGTGATTGTTAAGCCTTGCTACTCTGCAATGCTTTTGATAGCGAGATCTGATTATGATGTGATCTACTTACCCAGAGATGACTGGCTAGGGCTCCTGCTCTCTGCTCCACGGCCAGGACTTGCCTTGGGAAAGCTGCTGGTGTCTTGCAAGCCCAGGAATGTTTTGGGGATCTGAACACCAGAGGTATGACATCAGTGTGACGTGTTTACCTGTTTGGGTCTTGTTTAGAAAAGTAGTTTTGGGTGTAGTGTGATTCCAAGAGATTATTTGGAGTGTACATTAGTCTTGTAGATGGGGATGTTTTGTTTATCAGGAAAACTCTGTTGCGTCTTCAAACATCATGTCCCATGATCATTTTGCTTCCCCAAGGAGAGGGTCACTCACATTTACATCTGTAAACATGATATAAATACTCTGCAAAACCAAGTGGCTTTGCTGCTTTCCTTCCCTCCCCTTGCAAATTGGCACACAGCTCTGGTCTGCTTATGGCTGTGGTGGCTTGGGTCTGATTATCAGGAGTGTTGTACTGGGTATGGAGCTGGTTAGAGGTGCTAGAGCTGGGTCCCTGGGATCCCCTTTTGAAGAGCTAAGCTTTGTACCTGAGCACTGTGATACTGGGCTGAGGAATATCCTGGGATGGGCCAATGCAGAGGCACAGAGAAATGAGGGCTGGTCTCAGACGTCATGAGGTAGGGAGAGTATTGGGTTAAATCCAATCACACCTTATCCTAGCGCCAGTTGCTAAGTCTTGCCAGATGGTAAGAATGGTTGCTGGCTCAGCCTCTTTAAGGCTCTGAAGCCAGGCTCTGACAAAGCCTTTTCCAGTCTCAGGTATTCAGGGTGCAAGATGCGCCCTTCACCATCAGCTCTGTGAAGAATATAAGAGATTGAGGACTAGAAGGTCTATCTGCCACAGTGGGGATGATGGTAGCTGCAGCTGCATCTCCTCTGTGTGGAAAAGATAGTGAAAATGGCAAGTTTGCAGCTGCTGGCTGGGGATGTCTATCCATGGGACAGCATCCAGAAATTCCCAGGTGAGAGATACTCCCCCTGGTCAGCTGCTTAAAGGATGTTGGAGAGTTATTTCCATCCCCTCAGCTAAAGTCACCATTCATTACTGTGGCTCTACAGTATGAGACCTGGGTATGGCTTAGGACATGTGCTGTTGGAGTGACAGATGGGAAAAAAATTATAGCTTTGGTGTGGTTTTTTTTCCAGACGATAAGACTTTCTTAGTACATCTATCTACTACTGACCTTAACAAAATGAGAGCAGCTTTCCTTGTATGTGCCAGAGCTTGTGAAATAAAAGCTGTGATCCATAGAAAATCAGTAATCAGACAGATGACTTGGTACCTGAGAAGCACTTGAGACCTACATGTGATTATTGGATTATTTTAAGGTTACTAGCACTGCCTCACTGTGCTTCTGCATCACATGAAAACCTGCATTTGTGTGTACATACGTATATAGATATACCGTTAGCCTGTACAGGTTTGTACCTCTATACATGTACATTTATGTCATCTCAGAAAACAAAACAGAAGCAGCTAGCAGTGTTTCTGTATGGTTTAAAGCATGAGAAATATCCAGTTACAACGGTGTGTTTGTAATCACTGTGCTCCTGAAGGAGCCATGTAAGCAGCCTCATTCATGTATTGATGGCTGTGAGAGCAAACAGGTTGTCACAAGAAGTGTTCCTGTCTGAGACCTAAAATGGCTTCTGTAGTGTGAGGGTTTTGTGTCCAAGTGGTTTTTTTCTGCTCTCGGTGAAGTGCCAGTTCTGACGAAATGTTGAAAGTCTGGAACAAATCCAGCTCTTGTCCTCAGGGACGTTTGAAAATCCAAGCAACTTCTGAAATTCACCCAGAACAGACAAAGGAAGGATGCTTGTGATTCACAGTTATTTTGAAAACAATCTTTGAGTTATAATTTCCATCATGTTTTCACTCTTTCCTTTTCCTTTCCAGGCAGTGAAGCCGATTTTAGCTCTTCAAGCAGCACGGGCAGTATTTCAGCACCTGAAGTCCATATGTCGGCTGCTGGAAGCAAGAGATCTTCTTTTTCTCGCAAGTAAGCAAAGCAATTTTTCCTGAATATTGCTAGCACAAAGATAGACTACAGTGTAAGGTCTTGCATTTTAAAACAATCGGGTTAACACAAGACTCTTAGGTAGCACACTGGTGAGAACCGCAATATAAGAAGGAAAAGCAATGCTGTATTCAATGCACAAAAATTGTCAGTATGCCAGATCAGCCAGCTGATGGGTTTTTTTGTTTATTCATGGCAAGTATGGGAGATACAAACAGGTAAGGCAGAAAAGGCATTGGCTGGAGTGGAGAGAGAGCTGGGTGTATGTTAGTTAACAGCAGTATTTCTAACCAGTTAACTTAAACCTCTTGGTCTTAACACTCTTCTGTCTCTCTCATAAATTGTCAGCTTGACTTACACCTTTCCAGATCATGATCTTATTTTTTGTTGTAAGAAGTAGACAATATTGCCTTTGATGTTGGATTTTTTTTCTGAAATACCCTTGCCCAACCTTTATATAACTACAGCAATATGCAATTTTTTTTTTTTTAAATCATATCATAGTCATCTGTCTAAATGAACCTTTAATGGAAGATTTCTGTGAGATTTCTCCCTGTCATATGGGAATTGCAAATTCAGACAGCTTGCAAATACAGGGGCATTGGGATGGAGCAGCGCATGTTGTGTTCTGCCCACGCAATCCCTGCTGGTTACATTTTGTGGAGCAGGAGGAAGGAGTTCAAATTGACAGGACTGGTTTCCTGCCCTTTGTGGAAGAGCTGGCCGGCAGGCTGGGACCGGCAGCAGGATACCCGTGCGCTTGAGTCACACAGGCGTCTGGAAGGTCGCGATGTGCCCCAGCGTACAGAGATCGTCAGAGTGAGGCTTTGAGAGTGCTTTCCTATCTGTATCATGAGACTGTTAGGAAAATAAACACTACTTAAGTTCCCTCTAGATCATATCTAACAAGTAAAGTTACTGGCTGTGGGAAAAAATTGTATTAAGCCCTAAAATCACCTTACTTTCAGTAAGATTCTGCATCATTTCATATACTACTGTGCATTTTAATATAACCTTAAACTAGAGCATACTGACATACTTTGTTGGACAGAAGTCCTCTGTAATAAGGCTCCTTCAGATGCACTGCTATGTTAAGCACAGTCTGTGGAAGTTCTGCCACGCACCAGAGTTGATGATACACTGTACAAAGTGGAAAGAGATATCTCCTTTGCAGTATGTTATTTTTTAACTGTTTGACTTTACTCACTATGAAATACTTCAGTGTTGTCACAAACCACAGTCCTGTACTTCATTGTAAAATAATTATAAAATCACCCAAACCGCAGCAGTGCGATGAAGGTTCACAGCAGCCACTCAACCATCTGTTCCTTATAAACTGTTCCATTTGCAGAGAAGGGAAAAAACCAAGTGAAACAATTTAAAGAAGAGATGTTGCTTCATAGTTCTGTGGTATTTGAATTTTTATATTCGAGCCTTCTCTTTTGCTGGCTGAGTTTGCCTTTTTCTGATTTTTTTGTTGTTGTTGTTGTTGTTGTTGTTGTTGTTGTTTTGGTTTTTTTAAACCTGCCCTTTCATTACCATTTAGAAGAACAACTTCCAGGGGAGAATGAAGGTAGCAGAGTAGTGGTGCAGGATGACAAACCAAGTGAGCAGGAGAGGGACACACCCCGGGAAGCTGTCCTCAGAGCACTTCAGCCCTTGGGCAGCTGTCAGCCAGGGAGGATACCAGTTGCTTTCAAGCACACACAGTTGACAGATTCTTTAATAAAGAATGGGAAAAGAAAGGTAGATATGTATGAGAAAAACTGGAAGAAAAAAAGAAAAGACTGTGCTTTCCTTTGTCTCTTTTAATACTATTTCAGCCTGCTCTCCATGGGATTCAAACTGTATCTAAGGGAATGAATAGCTGACCATGACAGATGAAGCACCCAGTATGCCAAAGGCAGAAAAGAAGAGTGGCCCAAACAAAATCTGTTTTCACTGCACACTGTGATCCCTCAGGCTGCTTGCCGAGGAGCATGAAAGCAGTCTTGCAGCAACCCTCCATGCACAGGCACCACTCTGCAGGCCTGGCCAGGGAAAGCTGGAGTGTGGTTCTTTTGGCATTAGTCCAGACCGCAGGCCTCTCATTACTTAACGGAGTCAAAGATTCAGGGAACGTGGATGATCTGATGGAGTCGCTGGGAGCTGTGCTGTCCACAGAGAAATGTAAAATGGCTGAGGTTTCCTTAGATCACGTAATTCAGACTGAGAGCCCCTGTCAGTGAAAGAACATGCAGTGGCTGATCATGTCGGAACTTTATTTCTTTCCAGCCACTCACAGTTATCTCTCTGCTTTTTTATTGTTTAGAGAACTTTGTGTGTAAAATAAGACACATAATGGGTTGTGTGATGAGAATAATGCTTTCACCATTTTGGTTCTTCTCCAGTCGTGGCCCTTATGGTCGGAATAATGGATCCTTATCCTACAAGTCTGGAGCCAGTCCACCTGCTTCCCATGGAAAGGAAACTTTGTCAACATTGTACAAAAACCATCTGAGTCCTGCTAACATCCATCAGAGTTACAGGGCTTCTTCAGCCAGCAGCAGCAACTCAGGCTCATACAAAGGAAGTGACAGCAGTCCAGTGATGAGGCAAGTCTGTGTTTCAGCCTCCCAGTGTTGGGTACACTGATACCCTCTCTGCACTGTAGTGTGGGATCAGCAGGTCATCTTGCTCCTCACCATACCTGTGATGCCTTGTATAGGTGGCTTGACAGTCAACAAGGTGCTCCATACCATGTAAAAGCTTTATTGTTTCAGCACCATAAAATTCAAATTTACTTTAAGTCAAAGCTCTTTGCAGGTGGTTTTCACTCCAAGGCAGACTACTTCATGCATTTTCATGCCATCAGTTCTCATGAGGATTTACTGGTTCATTTGTTGTGGGGTTCTTACCACTTTGAAGAGAGTTGGGTGGGGTAGTATAGGAAGCATGATACACTTGGGCAAAAATTCACCCCGCCTAGCCTCAGGCACCTCCCTAAGGAGTGCAGTTTCCTGTACAGGAAAGAGCACAGATACCTGCCAGAGCATGTGACACAGGTTGCAGAGAAGAAATGGCCACCATGCTGCTGCTGTTGCCCTCTGTCCCAGACAGCTTAACAGCCAAGCATGTAAGAAACACACCCAAAGCTAGACAGGATGAGTGTAGATTTCAGTGTGCTCAGCTTTGTAATTCCTGTGTGGAGCTGAACTCGGTCCTTGTGCTGCCTCACCTGGCTGTGTCTGTAGATGGGTGCCCTTGCCCTGCCTGCTCTTGGGCACACCAGCCATTTGGGCTGAGGGGATGGCTAATTATTTTAAAGTTAAAAGCCTCATTTGATGTAATGACACTGAAGTGAAGTACAGTAAATAGTAAATTTTGCACTATAGCTACAAATCAGCTGTTTCCTCAAGTACTTTGATTTGCTAGGGGGAGTAACTTATGTGGACACCGAGGAACCCCAGATGACTCAAGCTTTGCATTTATCAGTCAGTGGGACGTTTTTCATTCTGCCAGGACTTAAGAACTGTAACAGTGATGTTATGTGATGGTTTGTTTCGGGTTTTTTCAGGCGATCAGGGAGATACAATTCTTGTGGTGACAATCACAGCATTAAACCACAAAATCCAGAGCAGTATTTGACTCCTCTGCAGCAGAAAGAAGTGGCAGTACGGCATTTGAAAACCAAGCTGAAGGAATCTGAGAGCAAACTTAAAGAAAGGTAAATTTCACTTCAGAAATCAGTCAGAAAAATTTATTTGGGAACATTTAGGGGTGGAAATCCTGAATGTTTTTACTCATTTCTTGATCAAGAAAGTTTCCATTAAGAAATTCAAAAGACGATCAGTCTGATTAGGTTGTTTTCAGTATTTCAGGTTTCAGAGTATGCTGAGGATGCAAAACAAGGAGTTTATTTATAAATATAGCTGTCTCTTTTTCCTTTCTGGAACTTTCACAATAGAATACTTTAAAAGGACAAGTTTTTATGAGTCTGATTTAGATTGAGACCTTTTATACATAGAACAATTTCTACCTGCCAGCATGTATTACCTTAGTGTCCTGTTCTACCTCTCTCAGTGAAGTAGGACTGCAAATGTCCCCCTTCTCCCCAGTGAAAGAAAAGTTTGTACCAAAACCACTGTGCCCATTTGTGTTTTTGTCGCTTATATACTGATTTTTTCACAATAGCCCTTTGTATGGATGCTGAGCAAAGAAGTGACAATGTGCATTACACAGCAACAGATGTCATCTCTTACTAAAACTGCATTTTGAGAGCTGGCTCTCCAGCACAGACAACCCAGGGGGGCACAAAGGGCTGTTTGAATGGAGCCCCAGACAGAGTTTCAGGGGTCCCATGCTCTGCCTCTGCATCTGCAAGGGCTGGAACTGACACCGGAGTTCCCTCTCCCCACTTGCTCCCCACGTGCTTGCAGCAGCCTCTGGCTCCCTGCTGGGAAGAGTTCACTGAGCCTTGTTCCTGCAGACCTGAGCTCCCTGGCTGGCTGAGGCCACCACTGGCTCTGGCTGTACCTGACAAGCTGCTGGCAGGCGCTGGGGATGCATCCAGGCAGCTGTTCCCCATTTCCTCCAGGGCGAGGCAGTAGGGGAGATTTTAAGCACTGCACTGGTTAGGCCTGACCTAAAGGTCACCACTTGTGCCTCAAATTGTCCGGGTTCATGGCACAGCCCACAAGGCTGCTGGTTTTGTGGGGAGGTCGGTGACCCCTGTTAGCAATGAGCTGACATGTCTTGGCTCTCTCAGAGGTGGCCGCAAATGGCACCTGGAGAAATTTGCTTCCTTCTTGGAGCATCTCAGCAGCAGAGCCATCGCCGTGTGGTGGGGCCTCACGTTGACTTTAACTGAGCAGTCAGCAGAAATGTTACAACATTTTTACTTTGCTACAGGGAAACAGAAATAGAAGAGCTTAAAGCTCAGCTGGGACGGATGAGGGAAGACTGGATTGAAGAAGAGTGCAATCGTGTGGAGGCAGAGCTGGCCTTAAAGGAAGCAAGAAGCGAAATTAAACAGCTCAAGCAGGTTATTGAAAGTATGAAAAACAGCTTGGCTGAAAAAGACAAAAAAATTCAGAAATACTTCATAGACATAAACATTCAAAACAAGAAACTGGAATCCTTGCTGCAGAGCATGGAGATGGCTCAGAACCACTCTGTGAGGGATGAGCAGTGCCTGGAATACATGAGCGACCCAGAGGGGAAGCTGTTAGCATTGTGTGCCACCATGGCAGACAGCCCCATCACAAAGGACCAAGGTCTGGAGGAGGTGGCAGACAGTGAGCTGCTTCTTCGTGAGGACAGAGCTAATGGGACTGACTCATCTGGAGAGAGTTTGACCACCACAACCTCTGAGTTGAGTGATCCAGCTCCCTTCAGTGCTGCTGTAAATAAAGAGATGCTTGAAATCATTCTGAATGGAAAACTAACTTATTGCCAGGAGGAAGAGAAAAGCAACAACATGACGGCAGAACAGGCCATCCAGACTGACGTGGTGCCGTATAGCTTAGATGTGGAGCAACTCATTCAAAACATCTTCAGAGCTCAAGACACCTGTCCTCTAAGCCCACCTTCTCCTCTGAAGGAATTGAGTGAATTTTCTCTTGGAAGCTTCAGTGATTCTGGTATCATAGTGGACTTAACTCCAAGTGATCCTAATTCTGCCATCCTTTTGTCTCCTATGGAGTCTCCATGCAGGAGGGTGGAACACGGAGTTAATGAAAACCGTTTCATGAAAGAACTTGATTTTACAGAAACTCATGATGATGAAGCCTTTGAGTACGTCAATACAGGAATAAAGAGGAGATACTGGAGCAGCAGTCTCCTCGGGGATCTTCTGGCTGTAGCAGCCCCTGTGCTACCAACTATTGTGTGGGCTTTGAGTACTCAGAGAGGAGGAACAGATCCTATTTACAATATCGGAGCATTGCTTCGTGGTTGCTGCCTGGTGGCCCTGCACTCCTTACGCCGAACACCCTTCAATATCAAAACCTAAAGTCTAGTTGGTGTCCCTGGGCACCAACTGGCTGAGGCAGAGAGAAAGAGGGATGAGATAGATCATAAAAGGTTACTGTATATTCTGGCAGAGTCCATCATTTGCTTTTGACTATTTGATTTGCACTATAAATCAGTTCAAAAACATGTTACTTGTTTTAAAATAAAAAAAAAAAAGCTGAACCTTGTACTTCCACAAGATGTTTTTAACTGGTGTTTTTAACAGTACTGCTGCTTACAGAAATAGTCCTCCTGCTTGCAGGCACCATGTCCCTGCCCTGGTGACTTTCTGGTGCCAGTGCATCTGCATAGTGAACATGACCAGGGAAATCAGGAATTTGAGCCTAGTGCTCTTTCATGTTCCACTGCTGAGCTAGGATTAAGCTCAGTCACTCTCCCTGGATGGTTCACTGAGCAAATGTACAAGCACTTTGCACTGGCTCAAGGGTGGTGCAAGATGCACGAGGGAACAAATGGCCAGAGAAAGGTGGGGTATTTCTCTAGGCAGCACTAACCTTCCCTTAGGGTATCACACCTGTGCTCCAGAAAGCATGCTAGCGCTTTCCATTTGTTGTCCCAAGTGTCAATTCAATTTAGAGGTAAAACCCGTATTCCCCAGGCAGCTTCCAGCACATCGTTTGTGCCTGTCTTGTGTAGTGCTCTTCTCAATTGTGCAATTGCTTGAGCATTTCACTGGTCTTGTGCGTATACAGGGACTGTAACCAAAAATGTACATTGTTGGGAGTCTTAACACTTGTTACAATGATAAGTATAGGCGTGGATACACTTTGGCTCTTAATGTTGCTTTAAAGTCTTTATGTATTGGAACCCAATAGTCTTTTGAGCCCTTTGAAATACTATGTATAAATGTATTGTGTTTTAACTTATGGTTTATTTAATTGCTTTATTGTAAATTACCTTTATAATCACAAGTTCAGTAAAGCATGATAGAAATGTCAAGCGTGTAAGTGTTTTACTGTAGAAAGATATAAAAAAATACCCCATCCCAGCTGAGCTGTCGGGTACAGGCCAAGCTAGGGGAGGTACTGTATCAGGTACTGTTCCAGGAGAACAGAATCAGACAGACAACCTGGAAACAGCTCCAAGTGTAAGCACTCACCAGGCTGATTAAAGGCTCCAGCCGGACTGCAGTTGCACACACAGCCCGCTCTGCTGCCTCACGCTGCATTCACAGATGCAAGTGACCTAATCTTTGACTCAATGCAATCATCTGGAAACCTGTAACTCCTCAGTGCTGCAGTCCCAGAACAGTACCAGTCTTCCTGGCATTTAACAGCGGCCCAGAAGGCCTCGTTTAAGCCATCTGACAGTCATATGGTCTCAGTGTGCGTGCACACTATGACCATCAAAACACGAATTCTCCACGTCCAAAACTTAACATGTATGGATAGACCCGAGGACAGCAATGCTACCCAACAGGCGGAACAGTGGGGTTTGTCTGGCTCCACCCAAGATTTCAACACCACCTCTGGCCATTTAAACCTCACTGGCCTCCTGTTTTATTCTTCAGCAAAACAAGCGTAGTACTTCCTTGTGTGACCCAGAGCAGAAGGGATCCAGGGAAGCCGGATGATGCCATGTATTGCTCTGCAGCTATTGGGAAGGAAGTTATGAGTAATCCACAAAGGAGTAAGTATAATTGGCCATGTGTAGGGAGCATTGCAACACTCAAGAGGGCGAGAGTGATGCTTACAGAGGTGACTTGCACACCTTTCATGTCCCTGTGACGCCTGGGTGGTGAATTATTTTGTGTTTGCAGTAGAGAATCTAGAGGCTTCATTAAGCATTACATTAACAAAGAGAACTCTAACAGATAATTTGAAGTAATGTAGTCCCCATCTAACAGGGATGGACATGAGAGCATCTTGCTTGCTTTGCCATAACTTTGTGTTCCATGCTCTCCCACCTTCCTGAGTGCCGGCAGCCATCTGGCTTGCCTTGTGACACTGCTGCAATGCGTATTGCTCAAAGGTCACTTTCAAAAGCTTTTAAATTATAGGGACACTGGGGCCAAAATTACAGTTGGAGGTATTATTAATGTAAGTTTTACAAAACCGTGGAATTTCATAATTCCTAAATATCTCTTCTTGGGACTGAAACACATTACAGAAAATTTTATTCCTACATCAACACATGCCTGTGCAGGGCCAAGAGAGAAGTATTTTATACCTGATGTTACCAACTTCATTACAACGTCGGATTTTTCTTTCACAGCCACTATTTTTCAAGTGATCTTTGCTTTGAGTGACAGTGAAATACACCATAATTTAGAGGAAAAAGTGAGCTTCAGTTCTAGATGCATTCATGGGTGACTGTGGGGTTTTTTTGCAGCAAGAGGCAACAAAGCAGCAAAAACCTACACTTAAGGTTTAACATGCCAATAGGCCATGTTTTGGGCAGGCTCCGTTTAGCAGTAGTGTTTTTAAATGCGCTGTTTAAGATGCTAACACCAGAATTATGTCAAAGGTTCTTTCTGCCCTTAAGACTCTTCAGTCTGCTCAGCTCTCATAAGGCATCTAGCTATGCTCAGCAAGAGGTGACAGCATTCCCATCACATTCCTGATAAAAGTCGGTGCTCTGATCTCTATCCAAAATTCAGTGTGCTTCTAAGCCTCCACCTTTCCTCCTCCATACTGCAAGGACATAGACAGCTCAAGGTGCCCTTTGTTAGAACACACCTGAAGTACCATAATGCACCAGTCCCAGACTTAGGTCTTTGTTCCAGGATCCGAAGAGGATATGCCAGTTGCTGCTCCAAACATACAAACTTATTTTTTTCCCTCTAATGTTACACTTTAGTCTTATTTACGTCTCACCTGAATCCCGCTGGTGCTATACAGAACTAGGGGAGGAGCATCAGCCTCCAAACAGTTCAATAAAAACTCCCATCCTTTTTTTCTGCATTCAGAAAATGTTCATACCTACACCCATACCCCAGTGGAACATCTCACCTCAAAACATGCAGGTGAGGAGGGCGTGCAGCTCATACACTATGGGTAAAATAGCAGACGCTTGAATTTGGGCTTATGGTATAGGAACCTAGTCAGCTCCTTCCTGGGCTGAAGGGATGCATGTTCATAATCCCATTACACGTTTTCTTTCCAACCCAGGAACAGAAAAAGCCTTTCTTTAATATTTCGCTTAAGAGATATCCAACATGCCCTGCTGCTGAAGATGCTCAGGCTCAGGCACTGACCCCTTTCCCACCAGAGATTCATCTCTATCCTTCACAGAATCACAGAATGTGTCAGGTTGGAAGGGAGCACAGTGAGTCATCTGGTCCAACCTCCCTGCCCAAGCAGCATCATCCCAGAGCACATGGCACAGCTTTGCACCCAGGCAATTCTTGAATATCTCTAGGGAGGGATACTCTACAACCTCTCCGGGCAATCTGTTCCAGTGCACACTCATCTGCGCCGTAAAGAAGTCCTTCCTCATGTTGAGGTGGAACTTTCTGTGCATCAGTTTCTCCCTGTTGCCTCTTGTCACCCTTGCTTATGTCCTTCTCACAAGGCTGTTCCTAACTTCTAATTACACATTTCTCCTTCCATTCTCTGCAAATCAACTCTCTCTCCTAAATCCCAAACTCCAGAAACATGTTCAGCACTGTTTTACGTATGTCCTACATAGGTAGTGAGTATTTTGCTCCAAATCCCTTCAAACAAATGAACGCATGACCTGGCAAGCACGAACAACTACAGAACAGTCAAGGAAAGGATGATTTTTTTCCATCATCCTGGCAGGTCAATCCTCCACAATCAAGTATATCAGTGAAGGCAATCAAGTCCAGCTTTCAGCCAAGAAAAAAAAAAGCACATGGTCAACATCAAAATATGAAAGAGAAAAAAGGAGGAGCATATGGCAGCAGGAAGGAAAGAGAACAGGTGTACACAGGGGTGTACAGGATCCCTCAAGGAATTCAAACCAATTGAAAAGATAGTAACAGAAGAGCAGCCTCAGGAAGTTTAACAAAAGTGTTTCCATATTTGTCAAGGATAAAAATCAAGATACAGGAAGGAGGAAAAAAGAGACAGCACCGGAAAAAGATATAACTGGTAACAATGCGTAGGTTATCACCATTCAAGAGACTTCCTCTAAGAGCAGTGTCCTCCCTACTGGCACCATGTCAACACAGGGCAGAGACGGGAGGAATCTCTAGAGCAGCTGTGCTCAAGTTTGGCAGGTAGATGGAAGGAAGAACAGCAAAGCAGTACACAGCAGGAGGGAAAAGTAATGCAGGAGGACTCCCATGCAGAAGGTGGCAGCACCTAAGCACTTTTAAAATGGGTGAAGGCTCAAAAATGAAATGTGCTTTCATGATGTATTCAGGGGCTTTGTTTGCAATTTAGTAACTAGCCCACCTGTTGTTATTTTAAATAAATAGTATTGATTTAAATCTATTTTATATTTATAGTCTCAAATATAGCAACAGTAATCACTAAATTTTTTAAAATGAGACATAGCTTCCAACAGATTTCACCCTAAACAGGCAGTAGACAGCCAATTTCCTTGCCTTGTGTCAGCAATAGTGCAAAAATTCTGACTGGTACCTCCTTTCTTATTGAGTACTGTTAGAAGGACAAACAGATTGTTACTAAAGCTTATTCATAAACTTTCTCATCTCCCATCTCCTGTCAGATACTTTGGAGGTGGGTAGTAGGAGCAGATTTGCTTGCTATACTGCTGCACTGAAGTCCGCACTTGAAGTAATCCATTCTACTCCAGCCAGAATACTTGTTCAGAAAACATGCATGGCAGTGTTGGCTTCAAAATATATTTTAAAATTTAATCTGAAAATTGCTGTCAAATCAGTTGACTTGTCCAAGATTTGAACCTGTATGAAAAGTATACTAAACATTTTTAAAAACTTTTCTGTTTGACTAAAGCCATTAAAAGTAATTCTTACTGTCTTCTCCAATTACTTATACTCTAAGCAAAACTTGTGCCAGAACCTACTAGAACTTAGTTAAAAATTCTATTTTTGTAGGCATGAAATACCTAGTCACATGCCCCTCCTGCCCTTCCCATTCTCTTAGACTTCCTGTGCTGTTCCCCTCAACGCACAGGGAACAAGTCTCACGTGCAAATTGTGCTGAGGTCACTCATCTGTCATAAGGTAACAAATCCATACAAGCCATGAATTCAGGGATAATAGCATCCACACAACAGAAGCTGGAAAAGGCATTCACTGAAGCACTGGGCTGGACATGGGAAGCACATAGACCCCCCCCTCCTCCATACACCTCTTTCCAGCAGACATTAAACTTCTTCACTAAAGCACTGTTGCCTTCTACTGCACATTTACCATTCACACTTCACCAGGGGAATTACAGTGTAAATACATACAGTAAGTGTACCAAAAATGGAGTTTCATAAGTGCTTGTAACTGAACTGAGAATCTTCACACTAGCTTTATTAACAGGAAGACAACTTTTTTTTTCTCTATTGCACTAACTATGCAATGAGTATAAGGTGTGAGGATTCCTATCCGTAAGTTACGAAGTATAAGAATTTCTGCTAGAAGTACAAATTTACCAATACAAGGAAGTGATTAAATGTTCCCTTACATCCACAAGGTCAGCCTTTGTAGGAAAGGTGGACCACTCTTGTGTACAAGTGATGCCACTGCTGGTAGTCACTGCAGTGTCACATGTAAATGGGAGCACAGGAAGCTGCAGGTGACAAAGTGACAAGAAATCCACTTTCAGTGTTCCGCTGTGCTCTACTGTTGCATAACCTACCAGGAGTGTATTTTGAGTTGCGGGTCATCCATAACAAGTCATTTTCTTCTACACAGGTCAATATGATCTCCCATGGAAATCTCTCAAGTGTTTACAAATACTTTGATAAAAGAGCAAAAGCAGACATTCTTTATCAGGCAGGAAGCAAAGGTTTCTTTAAAACTGTTTAATTACATGTTTCAGGTAAGCACAGACAATACAGGTAGATTTCCCACCACTCAATTATTTACATTCTTTTCTCTAGGCTTGAGCTGTTCATTAAGAGTGTTTTTCAATCAACATCCTTGTCAATCACTTTTGCTGCAAAGAAGGGTGCTGGGAAAGAACTATTGCAGGAAACATTCCATCAAGGCATGATTTTCTGTGGGGCTTTTCTCCTTTAAGAACTACGTACTAGTAGTTCAAGATATTTTGGGAAAATCCTGGCTTCCAAGATGACCTGAAGAATGCACTGAAACCAAGCAGTATGTTGAAGTCCTATAAACAGTTAAATCAATACCAATACATATGTTGTAGAGCTGAAATTCTCTTTTCACTGGCACTGCCATTGCTGCCTGGTTTCTGTTAGGACAGTTTTACACCAATTTTGTTTTGTTCCTTTTTCATTAGCCTTTGTGCCTCTTTCTCCATTTTCTTTCGCTGTTGTTCTGCTGCTCTTTTTTCCCTTTCTGCTATCTTCTGTTGTCTGTAATTAAAGAAAACATGAATTGCTAAATAACACACACTCAAATTTCAGCATGGTCATACCTTAAATTTCTGTCAATACATAGGTTATTATAACTAATAAAAACAGATCTTCAGTCTATTGTCATTAGGCTCAGAAGAGTCATTCTTTTACTGTGCTGAAGTCCTTTTTTCAGATTAATCTAGAATTGTAGAATATTCTGAGTTGGAACTCACAAGGATCATCAAAGTCCAACTCCTGGCCTGCACAGGGCCATTGCCATGAATCACACCATGTGCCTGAGAGTGTTGTTCAAATACTTCTGTCAGGCTTGGTGCTGTGACCTCTTCCCTGGGGAGAGCCTGTTCCAGTCATCAACCTCCCTCTGGGTGAAGAACCTTTTTATAACATCCAACCTAATCCAATCTAGTTTTAGGCAGTAATATTTGTTCAATTATTTTGCAATTTAAAAGCCACTAGCTTCTCAAAGATTCAGAGTAAGCGAATCAGTGAGAGTATAGGACAGTTAAAAGGCCTAGAGCAAAAACTAAACATCTATCTAATGCTTTCAGCAGCAGTTCAAAAGTTTGGGCGTTTTTGGTGGTTTGGGGATATTTTTGAGATTGTCACCCATTACTGTACATTCCAGCTGACAGAGCTGTCAGTCTAGCAATATGCAGAGTAATAATATTTGCCACATTACAGTAGCAGATTTTTATATTTCCCACATATCTGAACTGATGCAAAAGCAAAGAAGTGCTACGCACACCGGCCAATATGTAGAGGCAGTAGAGTTCCAAAAAGCCACATGGTGTTAATGCTGCTGTTCATGTGCAATTCTGAAGTGAGGGATCGTGGCAGCTCCCTCTTCTTTCCCTGGGATGACCCGCAGGACACAGAGCTCCTGCGCACACAGCAGCGGTTCTGCACCCTCTATGGGCCAAGAACCTAACATTCAGTTCTGCCCAGAGACAGACCTTCACCTCATCTCAGACACAGCAACTGGCCAACAAAAAATACAAACAAGTAGCTGCTATAATCTAAAAACATGTGAGCTTAACTGCTTCCACTGGGAAAAAAACTTCGTTGGTAATACGAAGTCTGAAGTTGCAGATAGGTATCTAAAATTTGCAGAAGAAACTCAGTTCCAACTAACTCAAATTAACTGAAAATCCAGTTTATCATCCACTACACCAATCCGTCCCTGACTGGAAAATTTCAGTGCATCCCAGCCCAGAAGCTGCCAGAGAATGGGGAAAAAAGAGACTACAGGAACTTTTCAGGCTCTGATAGCGTACTCCTCAGCACTGTCTTTCTGCGTACCTTGATTCCAGGGAGCATTTGACTTACTATATGTGCTCATTTCAACTGTTATGCTTACACATAAATGCACCGGAGAGGCCACAGGATAGAGTCTTCACTGCTATTTAGCAGGACACAGCCCACTTCTGCATGACTGATCAGCACTCCATTGCTACACAAACTTATTCTGGTCTTACTGAGCACCAACAGGTACCAGATGCAGCAGGTTAAGGGAGACCCTTACTTTTTCTGCACACTCATTTCATTCTCCAAAAGCACCACTGAAATATAGTCAGCATTAGCACTCTGGAACATTAGGGGGACTCTGTCCTCTATTTGGCAGTCTGAAATGTTATACATGCTTCTTTCAAGCATTACCCTAATGCATTAAGTCACGAGAGAGGCCACAGGATCTGCCGATCATTTTGCAGACCAAGATACAGACTTCTAGCATTAAGAAGAGACTCCGTACCACTTCCTTACTACACACTGTTGAAAACAGAGCCAGGCCTGTTCACTACTATACTTAAGTTTTCTATTAAATGTCAGATGTTAAAGACACCACTGATGTCTACTGCAAGGGAAACTAAACTCAGAAGGTATTTTCTATCAATCCTGCTAAAAATCAGCCAGTACTTCACTCGTTTACACATAAACATTGTCATTTCTGTGTCATGAATAAAACAAAGGTTTTACTTCACCCAGCTGGGATACAGCTTACACAATGACCAGCTGTATTGAGGCAGCCAGCCATAGCTGGCCAAGTGGTAAGCCACAGAGACAGCTGGAGTTCTGATCATGTTCTATCTACTGGAAATATTTAGACACACATCCCTTCTATAATAACTACAGTTTGATACTTTTTACTGAGACCAAAAAGAAATCCTATGAAAATGAACCATTTTAGTTGAACCCTTTCAATACTAGAGATGAAAGGCTGAAATCTTTAGGATAAATTCAACCAAGTAACATGACACTTTAAAAATTGGGAAACCCCACTGCTACCACCATGTAAGAGATCTCTCTTCCCACGTATTCCAGAGCATGAACCTGACAGATGGCACACAATATACCTTTGACCATCCTGGAAACATCCACTACACAGATTTTACACTCCAAGAATAAACTGAGACATACATACACCAGGTAATTCTTAGCAGCTAATTTGTATATGACAAACCCCTGCTTCAGAGAGTTTGAGTACTACTTTTGATAGTCCTAAAAACATATGCAATGGAATGTAGCAAGGCTTAAGTAAAGTACAATGCAGCCTCTGCAGTTAGCAAAAGTAGTTATTTCATTTGTCAGTTAAAAAAAAATAAATTGGTATTTTCATTGCCTTTCATTTAAGTCTCAGCAGACTGCACTTTAGCTATTAGAGATCTTACTGAGTCTATTGATATTCTTTACAGGAAAAAGTACTATCCTTGGAACAAAAACAGCCCAAAAGCACATCATTCATATCACGAAGCTTGTATTTCAGTACAAGACCTGAAACAGTAATGAAGTTAAAAAAAAAAAGACAAGGTATTGACCAGAATGTACACATAGCTACCTGATTAAGTTAACAAAAATATTTGCATTACAACCCTATTCTCACATGTTAGGCTGCTGCAGAGCACGACACAGAGATAATCAACTGAATCAATTCTAATTATGATTAGCACACTGAAAATGGCTGGTAACTTCCCTCTTGTCTTATTACACAGATTGAAAAAGTAAATTTTTCAAAACATTAAAATAAATAGTTGATCAGAATACTTCTTTGTCAAAAACACCTGTTTTCCTTAGAATGATTTTTGAATATATTATGTCTTTATTTCATATTATCACTATTGGACCACAGAAGCCGTGTACTTGTGATTTAATGAGTAGAATTAGAACAGCCTAGGAAGCTAAAGCTATCTGAGGCTGGTTACCTGATGATGTAGCAAGCAATAAAGTTTGATAAAACCGTAAGTCACTACCAGTTCAAATCATTGTGTATGACTAATTTAAACTCAATTTGCATCTCTTTACCCTCCATACTCCTTAAAGGAAATGAAAGAAAAAAAAGAACACAAACTGAACAGCTGAAGTATTCACACTAACTTTGCGCAAGACTTTGATTTTACATTCAGCCTTACCAGCTAGTTTAGTTAAATTAGCTAGAAAAGCTTAGCTCCTACAGGGATTCCAAGCCTATACTTACCACTTCACCTTCTATCCTGAACTATTTTTACCTTAAGCACATCATTATGATACTTTTTATAAGGACATCAAGAGGTATTTTACTTAATCAAGTTGAAACATGATCTGAACATAATAGATTGTTTTATTGTGTTCGGGTCATTGTTTCAGAATTGATTCAGATTGGTGGGGCTTTATTGGGGTGGGGGTTTTTAGCGCCCGCATGAGTGCGTTAATGTGTTGTTCCAATGTTCCCGTGATTTTCAGATTTCCCCTACTATCTCATCTACTAAATTAATTAGATCCAAAATGTCTTCTGCTGAGTACCAGTTACACAGAGATTAGATGCATAAAAATAATTTGTCTTAAGAGGCATTTAACAATTCTTGGCACTTACCAGAAAGTGGTCAGATAAACAAAAGTGATTCTTTTACATGTAAAACCTTTACATCGTGGTATATTAATTTCAATTACCTAAGAACTTCTTCTGCCTGCCAAGCAGCATCTTCCTCTTCTTCCCAGGCATTAGTATTTTCTTGCCAAGTATCCAGGTCTCCCAGTTCAGGCTGAAACAAAAGAGAAGTTCTAAGCACAGGGGCAAATTAGATAAAACTTTGGTGTGTGACTGCCAGAGTGGCTCCTGGATGACAGTAAAGCTTCCTTAACATTTATTTTTAACCTGTTTATTTTTAACCTTAATGCTACAGACTTACAGAAATATTTGAGGTATTGCAGTGCTTCTCATCTTTTGTCTATGCTGTTTTCCCTGCTCTAATACTGAGTTTTTTCAGTTGTCAAAGGTTTTTTTGAACAAAGGCAGGAAGGAAGTAGTGGAGTGCATTTTTAGCAAGAGGAACATAAATTGTGCAGATTAAATGAGTAGATAATGTAAAATATTTCTGGAGGTTGCATGGACAAACCAACATGTACATCCACATGTTTTTATGTCCAGTATCAGTTGAGTGACACTTTTACTCACTAGAAGTCCTTTCCTGAACTATTTTCATTATGAACAGTACAAGGAGGTGGTATGACCATTCTGTACTGCTTCCTGCCTGCACCCTTTTGTGCACAATGTTAATCAAAGAAGCAGCACTGTTAAAGAAGGCAAAGGGCAAGGGAGGGAGAGCATCTCCGGCTAACTGGGAGGCTGTCAGGTAACTAGACAATTTTTTCAAAGGATAAGGAGCAAAAATTAGGAGACTGTTACATTACAACCCCTACAGAAAGGAAGGGAAAAGCAGAAGGTTAAAAACGGGTCCAAGATAATAAAGCAAAGGTAACTCAGAGGCTTTCAAAAAAGGCTTCTACTCTTTCGTTAGTAACTTACTGTGTAAAATCCAAAACTTCTAGTTCATTGCTTTAGCAGATTTGCAAGCATGTAAGTACATGGAAGCTTCTTACCTTTTTATCACTGATCTGTCAAGTTTCTCAGCAGAACATATTGGACTACTTTATTCTTCACTCAATTTTAAAACAATTTAAATTATTCCACAACTATTCCCCACAATGCAGACCACCTTAGGCTGACTATTCCTTCCCCTACAGAACATCATTTAACCGACAAATACAAGATCAATATTTACAGCATACTTACAGATTGGTGAATAAAAGGAATATCTTGTGTAGCTGCTAATCTGCTAGAGAATCCTGTGTTTCCCTCTGGAATCCCAAAATTTAAAGGCTCTCGTTTTTTAATAACTATCTGAAAATATTCAAAAAAAGGAACAAAAAAGTGGTAAATCAAAGCACTGCACAGATTCCTTGGTGATCATGTATCTCTGTGCCTGTGAAGGTTCAGCTACACAACACCTCACTGTGCCTCAAACCTGGTATGGTTCTGAAAGCTGCACAGTCAAATGAACTGATAAGTGAAAGATGCTAAATGCAAAAGACAAGAACTCCTCCTGCCCCCACTAACTTTTTCTTTAGTTGCATGGAAACTTGTGACTGTATCAAGACAGAGAATGGGCACAAAGAATCACAGATCAAATAGCCACATTTCCCAGTACTCATAAAAGCTATCAATTATGTGATATATTCCTTGGAGAAATCCTGCTTCTGTGACAGGTCAGGTACTACTTTTGAGGACAGTGCTGTCTGCACAGTTCTACTGCACTGTAATGTGAGCTCTCTCAGCTACTCCAATAGTGTATCTGTGCAGTTTCAATAGCTGCAAATTCTCTAGCAACATCAACTAGTAAAGCTCTGTACTGGTTTGGCTGAAAAATGGTGCTTTTCCCAAAACAGTTGCCAAGATCACGTATCCCTCATTTGTCTTGACCTCAAGTGACAAACTTTGTTTAGCCTACTTTGGGTCTCTGCTGCTTCCCAATGAGACAGATCCACAGCTCCACTGCCTGTACAAATGCTAGTAGTATCAATCCAAGAAAGGAAACAGGACCAGACAATCTTACTGAGCAATGACAGACTCTGTAATTTGACTGAGGTTCTGTTTCCAAATAGATGAGTATAGATGAGTGGCAACACAAATAGACTCTGCCTCAAATCTCAGGGTTTATATTGAGACATTCAGTGGAAATACAATTCATAATGAATGGGGTTAACTGGGCCAAGAGATGCTCTTTACATCTGTAGTTATCCCTAGAGATACATTTAAACTAAACCCAGCATACAGTACTCAAACAGCATGGACTCTTCCCATGTTTTGTTCTGAACCTGAAGCTCACTCTGTTAGGCAAAAAATGTCAATAGGTATAAAGGAGAAATCTACCTCTCCCTAGTCTTCTTCTGTCCCTCGGATTTTGGGAGATCAAAATCCTTAGAAGAATTTAGTCCACAGGATATTGCAGATCTTGAATGTACAGAAAACTGACACCAGTATCACCTCCAGTTCATAGGACCACAGAAATATTCAGGTTGGAAGGGGCCTCAGGAGGTTTGTAATCCAGCCTTCTCCTGAAAGCACTGTGAGCTCTGAGGCTGATGAAAGTACTTTGGGCTTATCCACTTGGGGCTTAAAAAACTTCCAGAGATGGAGGCTGCACAACTTCTCTGGTAAACTGTTCCGGTACTTGTGAGGTTTTCCAATTGACTCAAAGGCCTGCAAGTACCCAGTGGAAAGATTTGCACATAGAAACAAAACCTGCAATCACCAGATTTTCATCAGCATTTATTTACAATGTTGATGCTCCTGTAGATATGCCCTTCCGTCTTGTCTCCACAGTAAAAATGGATATTTGAAGAACAAGCTATTTTGAAATACCAGTTCCCTAATTCCAGCCTCCCCAGTATAACTTGGTGAAACAAATAATCATTGTTTTCTGAAACAGCAGGGCTGCTCCTTCAGACTTCAGTAGAGCAAGACGTGGAATGTCTTTGCTCAAATAAGGATATGAGCACAAGTGACTAGAGGGTTCTCACATTATACTTTCCAGAACTTTTAGACTATGGAACTATTCATAAGTTTCTAATAACATGAGGACTAAAGATGTAAACATGTGATGGCATCACATTTGTTAAGATCTCAAAGATCTTAACATTGAACATGATAAACTATACATCAGCATCTATTCTCATTTACCAACAGCACCTTCTATAAGTTGCCAATTTACTTACAGCCTATGTTAAAGCAAGGAAAACCCTCCATACAGTTGAAAGTCTAATACTTACTTTTTGAGTTTTTCTTATAGTTGGTGTCATATCTTTGAAATAATCAGGTTCCATTTGTTCCAAAGAATTTTGCTGAGCAGCCACATTACCATTGCCACCTTCAATCTTCACACTTGTAGGTGCATCTTCATCCCATGAAGACCAGTCTTCTACTTCAGGCTGAATTTAAGTATATGGTACAAGTTAATACTACCTGCAGGTAAAAACTGGTCTTTTTATATCTTGCTAAGATATATACTTAATATTATATAGCATATATAATAGTATTATATCTTTCTTGGATATAAACCAATCCAATATTGTAGGACTTGTATAATCACTCTGTTAAGGGATTAAGTCACCTACCACTTTAACAATTACCTGTTTAGGAACAGATGAATAATCCACTGTGGTTGGCAAAGTTATTTGGTCTCCACTTAACTTTCGCCCTCTTCCAGACCTGAAAGAAAAATGTAGGATTCCTCCAAGCTCTGAAAACATGAGCACTAAGTTTAAAAAAAACAAAAAAGGAAGTCTGAGAACAGCACTACTGAAAATAGTCATGGCTAAAACATTTAGTGCTTCAATTACCTTTGTATTAATTACTGTCAGTAAAAGTCTGCTAGGCAAAGGAATTTCATCATGAATTTAAAGTGGTGTTCACAAGAATTTCAAAGTGCAATTTACTTTTCTAATTGCAGTAAAATAGAGGAGAAATAATTCTGAGAAATATGAAAATGGACTAACACTTGCATAATTCAGTTACAAATTTTAGATTGTCAGTGCTTATGAAGCAAGTGCTAGTGATCTACGTTTGTCAAAGAACCATTTCTACTGTAAAATGGGAAGTTTTTCTATTTGTCTTAAATTTTAAGCTGTGTCTAACAAATAGCTTTCTGAGCTGCTTGACTTGAAAGCCCCTCTAAAGCTTTTTCCTTCGAAGTCTAAACAGAGGCAGTACAAGATTATGCAAGTCAACAGCTTTTGTTCAAGTCATGCTTCTACTTAAAGAATACTGTTTCAATGTATTTCAGCAACTATATAAAATAATTTTAATTGAAAACAACGCTAATGCATTGCAAATAAACCGCCTAGATATTTACTTCATGACAGCATTCAAAGATCAGAATAATAATTAAAATATTCTTAGCTGACATTCACTGTATTTTAATACCTTACAACACAACAGAATGCAATGCAGGCTCACACTTAAGTTTTCCCCAAAGAACATAAGCTCCTACAGCAAAATAGTTACATAATTGACCTTATGTAGCTTGGAAAATTTTCTTACAACTGATGAGAATAAAACTGGGAAACTTCAATTTCTAGTTTCTATCCATTAGTTTTAGTATTAGAGAACATACTATCAACTCTGACTAGTTGAATTGCCTGTAATATTACCTCTGTTGTATGCTGGTGAGTGACTAGATATATTTTTTCTACTTTAGACCAAAAATACTCCTCCTTAGGAAAGGTCAGGCATTATCATCAAATTTTCAAGTTTTATATGATTAACTCTAGCCCCTTTACAAACTGTTCATTTAAGTTGAAAAGCAACAGAGTTTAGGGGTGAAGGAAGGTAAAAACACTGTTCCCTCAAATACATTACAGACTTCTGGTTGACGAGATTTACTTGACACCTCTAAAGGAAACTGAAGCTTGGAAGCATCCTCCTTCAGACCTGTACAACATACACATCTTTAATATAGTTTATAATAAATTTATATTCTAAGCCATCTCTTCTGCACTTAGTTTCTTTGTTTATATGATCTAGAAGACTCTAGCAAGTGGCTTGTAACAAACACTCATCAAGTCAAAATGGTTACACTAAGAAGGCTGAAGGTAGGAGGAAAGAGCTTTTGTCATACAACATCGGAAAGAATGTGGTACCCAGAGCAGCACTGAAGAAGGCTACGTATCTCCACTTCTTCTAGGAAGGGAACAAGATGTTTATAAAACAGCTGCTCCACAGCCATCATTAGATACTGACCACTGCTCTGAATGCCAAATGCCTCAAGAATTCTTTGGTTTGTTTCTCCATACTAATAAGCAGCATCCAGATTTCTCAGTTGGAGATAACTAGAGATTCTAAACGGAAGGAAGTGTCATCTCTTTTTACACTTGCACCTTTTATTTCCTGAAAACTGGATTCAAGCAGGCTGCTGTTTATCAAGAACAGATTTAACTAAAGAAAGAACTAGTACTATATGTAACCTCTACGCCGCCTAGAAAGTTGCACAATCTCTACAGGCACTGGTTCAAATGAAAACCTGATGTAAACTATGTAATCTAAGTAAGTACTAGCTCATATACATTGAATTAAAATGCATATTTAATTAAATCACATTTGCTGGTTATTAAGCATTGTTATATGCAGGGGTACATTACAGGGAAACAAAATTTATCAAGCTACACTTTGCAGCTGACAGTAAACAGAATAAACATCTGTAGTTAGTGGTCTGAATTATTCTGATTCAGTGACTCGCTTATGTGAAAGATTTAAATTTTTTATTTCTTCAACTAATTGTTCTTCACCGAAGAAAGGGTTTTCTACTTTTTGTACTCTGAAGCAGTTTCTCAGTTGTTCATTTCAAGATTACAGTTCTTTTAGAAGTTGGAAAAAAGGATGAAAATACTGTCACTACAATTACAAAACAATTACCTGCTTATAAAAAATACCTTTACACTGAGAGAAATGAAGGGTCTACATAACATAGAAATTAACATCAGCTCAGTGTTCTGACTTCTTTCAGAACTTGAACAGCAAGTATTCTTAATTTAATTTGGAATTCAAATCACAGAACTAAGGCTGACATGTATATAATTGTATACAGCATTAAATTTACCAACAAGTCAAGAGCTTCCTCATATTCTTGGAATACGTAAAGATGAAGAGGAAATAAACAGTTATTTTATGTCTGCCACAAATTCTGCATATGCTTTAAACTCACTGGCAAAGTAGTTGTCATCATACAAAAAAGGAGAATACATTTCTCTAGATTGCTTTTTGTTCATGTAAACAACATGCTGCAAAAGTGGCAGGAAGCACCATAGTTCATATGACAGCACAGTGCCAAGAAGATCTGCCTCGGGTACCCTGCTAATGTATTATTGAACTCTCTTACTCCACATTAACTCTTGAGGGTTTTTAGACTGCTTCTAAGTACTACACTGCAGCATTCATGAGTCTACAACTCAAAAGAACACCACATATAACTTTAAAAAGTGCAAAAAAGAAGCCATTATTCATCATTAAAAAGAAAAAAAAAAAGCGGTTCCCTTGAACTTTAATCACTGTCCTCCAAACTTTTGAAAGAATCTTCAATAGGCAGAAGAATCTGAAATCTCAAGCAACTGTTTTTTGACAAACAGGATGAGAATTGCTTACATTTATAATGAAAGCCTACTGACTGATGACAGAGTGGATGCTCCCATTAACTGCATCTCTTAAAAAACAAAGTATCACTTGCCAAGTACTTTTCGAAAGCGTGCAGCACAGCTTTTCTTCAAGTTTGACATGGAATAGTTTTAAAAGCCATTTTAAAACCCTGTCATAGCTGTTTACAAAACCTCATTCAGCTACCATACAACAAAATACACTCACAAATACACTACACAGACTTTTGGAACTCTGAACAAACAGGCAAATGAATTTGATTTAGTTTTCATCTGTCTTGATTGTTTTGCAATTAGTAAAATCAGAACTGGTAAAAGTGGTGGGTGGGTGCTGAGAGAAGAAAAGAAGTGCAAGAACCTGTAATTGAAAAAGCAAAAGAGAAAAAGTAACCAAATTAAATAAGACATGTTTACCTGCATATTAACTTTTTAATGAAAGAAAGCACTGCTGCCAGGCAAGTACAGACTTTAAAGAGTCGAAACTGTGTTATGGCCATGGTGAGAAACCCTTCCTGCAAAAGAAAAAAGTGAGATGCAGAGGATTATACATCTTTATACAGTACTTAAAGCCAATTACCTCAGTTGCTGCTAAGCAAGGAGCATTCCGTGAAACTGTATTAATGCAAGTAAAGATAGCAGGTACCTGGAGCAAAGATGCTACCTGCCAACTATCAGGATATTTCACTGATGTAAACAATACAAGTATCTAACATATGTGGCCTTTAAAGAAACAGCACAAAATCACAGTTAAAGACGCTGTTAAAGGGGAAGCACAGGCAACCGTTTGCAGTGCCTGTGCAGCTGATCTGTTTCAGACACTACCAGTGGCACTGGACACTGGCAGTGCAAAACAGAATAATCATCAGAGAGAAGCTCTTGCTTGCTTGAGCATGTCTTGCATATACAAATTATAGATTTATTCAGTAAGTGAAACCCCAAAATTGGCCGTTTAAATTTACCTTCCATTTTGATGGAAATGTATGATGAGAACAAATATTGCTTATTTTAGAACTAGCCTCACTGAAAAATCATCATCAAAGAAAGACTATTCATCCCATGTGCACTACTGCACCAGCTAACCCACAGAGCTATTGACATTTCTGTGCCTGACTGGATCATGACAGCAAACACAGCCAAGAAAAATTCATCTTTGGCTGAAGCCACTCCTGTTTGTAGCTATTTTTTCCGTTGACAATTTGATAATCTAGGGGATTTACATTCATCATATCACATCATTCCAACACACTACCTCAAATAGCTACAGACTGACTCAGAATAATCTGCTGGAATTCAAGGATCCCTTGTCTCTTCTACAGGTGAACATTTCAGAGCAAAGAATATGAGGTTAGGCTTCACAAATAGCTTTTCATTATATACATCTACACTTGTAACAACATTGTCTGTTGCAAGTTTAACATACCTCCTGGTGAGAAGAGAAGGCAGCCCTGTGACATTTTCCTCAGGCCATGAGTATTCCATGGAAGGACAGCTTGATTTCAAATATGCTATGGCATTTAAACCACTTTTTATATTCCAGGCTTTAAGTTAGGTAGAGTCAGGAAGGTGGATCATTAGGTAGGCTGCTCCAATATTGTCCTGAGGATTTTATTAAAAAGGTACATAATGGGATTTGTGAGCTTCACGGAGCATAGATTTATTTTTATTGGTGCTCATTTGCTAGATAATGTAACTACTATTAAACACTGTAGTAATATACTACTGGAAATATTGTTTCACATATTGTTCAGAACAGGAATTTCTGCTACTGAAAAATCATACAGGGGCTATGAAACAAACGGGCCCTTCTACTGCAAAACGGAAGGCTTAAGTCAATAGTAACCACCAAATTACAGACTGAACTACTGAGCTGTGGCTCAGGAGAAAGGCCTCACATGACACGTATCACCTCTACTTCAACATTTGTGTTATCTTACTTCATTTCATGGGAGACTTAAAAATGTAGAGGACTTTATACAAGGTTGGATCGGCTCTTTATCTAACAGAATTAGAAAGCAGTCAGTTCCCACAAAGAAGCAAGAACAGACAGATATTGCCTGACAAGTTTAGCTTTTAGTTTAATAGACTGGACCATCATTTCATATTATGCTCAAGCACTTCCTTACCTTCGAGAATGAACAATGTTGACAATATCTAGATGACAGAAGAATGCATCAGTCAAGAATTTGAATGATTCGGAAATAATGGAAGTTAGTGAAAGCAGAGTGAATAGTAATTAGATGGAAAGTTCTCTATCCTAAAGGTAGAAATTATTGCAAACTAACACTGAATTGGTGAAAGAAAATGCTATTTTTAGGAGACACGGCTAGAGTTATCTACCTGGAATGTGAGGCATGAGGAGCACATGACCTGCTGAAATGATTTTAAAGATACATCGTTTCTGAAAAGAAGCTTGTTTAGAAGCTCACTCCACTCTACCAGAATTCACTCTTTTATCAGCTTGGGGGGCAGGAGGAAAGGAGTAGAATAGTACTCAATATTAGCAAGAGTAAAGCTATTTTCCCTTGTTCAGGCTATCTAACTGCTACATTGCACAGTACAGACAGATCCTAAATTTAAAAAAACTCCTAACTATTGACTGAGAAGGTTGTTTTAGGAAGCCACCAAAAACCTTTGCAGACTCAATATTATTTATGCCTAAAGTCAAGGAACTAGGAAGATTACTAAGTGCAAAACTAAAACCAGAACAATGTTCAAATGTGTCAGTTACAAATACGTATATGTGTACATATAAATGAGCACAGTTTTCCACTCATCTCTATTTTTTCATATATCAAATTGTATACTGTATTGAGTTCTCCATATAAAGTTAAACAACTGAAACAAACAGAATCCACAAGAATGCTGGCTTGCAGAGCCAGTGGACTTGTGAAGTCCACTGTTTACAAGAATTAACCACCAGAAGTTAATCCATTTGCCAGGTCATTCCCATACATGCGTGACTACACTTCCAGTATCTCCAGTGTGCCCATCTAGCAGAGTTCAATAGCTATCATCATTTCCCACGACAATCAGATAACTTGCACCTCTCCACTTTCCATATGGAGATTTTCCAAGCAAAGATTTCAGAGTTAAAACAAGACATATGGCCACTTAACATATTAGTGATAGAGCTGCATTTCATTTCAGCTGAGCTAGAATTAGGCCCTTCAAAGGCTGGACTTGATGATCTTGGAGGTCTTTTCCAACCTTAGTGACTCTATGATTTAAGACAGTAAGTACTGTTTTGCCCACCTCTTCTCTAAGCATTGATTGCAGTCTTCCCAGTTAAGCTCCATACACTGTAAACTGTCAGATGCACAACCAGAGATTTGTCAACAATATGCTATCAGCCAGCCATAGTAGTTTTAGCAATCATTCACTTTAAAAATAACTTTTCTCAGTGTACCTAGTTTTTATACTGCTATTTATGAAACGAAGTAGTATATATGTATTCATTTTAGCAACATGCTACAAGCAATTTAAAACACAGTCTTGAACCAATTATTGTCTCAAGGTAAGGACAAGTCAAGCATTTTCCCCTTTGTCTGAAACAGCACTTGAAACATGGGCATTGTTGCTCTAAGAACAGCCCTACCTGAAAAGTTAAAGGTTTGCTAAAGGTTTTGTTTGGTGCCTTTTGGGGTTGGGTTCTTTTGCATTTGGGAGTTTTTTTAAGTTAATTAAAGTTCTCAAGGTAAACCATTTTATATTCTAAAGTAGTTGTATGAATACAGATGTACACAGAACCATAATTCAGGCCACAGCATTCTGTCTTTCTTTACTTAAGCCTTTCCTTGATAAACAATCCCAAAAGGAACTACAGCTGTATCAGCAGTCAATTATAACACAGGATGACAGAGACATAATACAAAGTTGCGGTGCTACATCAAGAATCCTAGAACATTTCTTAACAGATAGAGGCAAATGTGAAACACTGGGCTAAAATTCAGGAAATCCGGCAAGAGTTGTCTGCCAGCCTGATACATCCTTCTGCGTATCACACCTCATGCTTCAGCTTCCCATTTAGAAAACAGCATAGAGATTTCCTTCTCCCACTACTAAAATTGTTTCTAATGTATTATATTTATCAGACTTTGTGTCAAATGAGCTTCCATTACAACAGACATAAACACGCAAATAAGACATGAATCCTAATCAATTTAATAATCATGGTCAACTCAAAAATTTTGTAACAGACAACAAATTTAGCTGGAGTTTGACTTGTGCATCTCATACTACCTTCCATTGGTAAAAAGTCGTAACAGGTGTTCATGTGGAATATGAGCACAGAAAGGACTAAAAGACAGCAGCCACGAGATGTTAAACACTTTAGAACCAAGTTAGAAAAATGAGGCAACTTAAACATTTTAGTGATCCATAAAGGAAATAGAATGAAGGGAGGGAAAGTTTAGAATTTTATTGAACATTTTTACATTGCTTACAGCTTGCAACAGTGGCCTCATTAGAACTCCTGGCACCTCTGACTTCACTGACAGTAGCCAGTGTAGTCCATGCTCAGATGGACTGGTTAGTCAACTGTGGTGCAACAAGCAAGACTCTCACTGTTTATCATAGTACGATAAGCACACCGGCACCTGGAGAAACACTTCCTCTTTCGTATCTAACTGTACACACAAATACCACATAAACAGGATTTCTACAGACAGAGCCAACCCTAAAATAAAGTCACTTTGGGGCACTAAAATGATTTTAGAAACTTGTTTTCTCCTAGTGAACTCATCTTTTAATGTCAGCGAAAAAGATGTAATACGGTCATTATAGAGCACCTATCCTGCTCTCCTCTGATCCTCTACAATGCCAACTGATCTGTACTGTGCAGCTTTCTTTAGATATCATCACCTTTGAAATGCAATTTCCACCTCGTATTGCCAGTGTCTTGTGAATTGATTACATTTTCCTTCACATCAGCGCACTTGTGACTCTGGAATGTAAACAGGAAGACACCTTGGAATCAGTGATTTTAGCCCATACTAAAAACAGCTAGATAAATAACCAGATGATGATGCCTAAAATAACTTGTCTGAAACTGAAAGGCTCCCCTCCAATTTACATAAGGAGACACAAAGAAAGCTACACCCTCCTAAAGCAAAACAAGAAGTTCATTTCCTAGTACAGAAGATTAACACGGCCTTGAGTGTTTACACTTGTCAGCACCAAAACTCCATACTGGTGCAGTGGTGCTTTTGTGCTGTCACTAGAACAGCTGATAAAAACCTAGCAAAGTTTCAGTGGTAAGAATAGAATTTCTTAAAAGTTTATTTTGTATGAAGATTTACGTAAGTAGAATGGCCACATCAACCTAAAGACGAGCAAGTAGGTTTATAGGGAGATAGAATTTTATGAAGATTAGCAGATAGAGATAAAAAACCTGTTTTCAAGCACACAAATCCGCCTCCAAATCATATATGTTACAAGAGGTATAAAGAGACACTGTGTATTTTAAAAAGGCAATGTAATGACTCAAGAACACCTTTCAATCATTTACTGAAAGACACAACCAGCACTTCCTGCATTTCAAAGACAGCAACCATGACTCTGTAGCCTAATGAGAGGATCCACTGCCCTCTTCCTGGTTGGTTTGTTTGGTTTCTTGGTTTTTTCATCACTTTTCACGGAAACATAATACTGGGAACATTTGTGTATGGAGGTAAAAAGTCCTACCTGTCTTGACCACTGAGTTTGATAAATAGACACATGAAGTGGCAGCATGACTGAACCCTGAAGCCATGCTATTATGGCATTAGGGAGAGAAGCTAAATCAAAAGGGAAGATTAGGAGGCACCTCTGTCTAATTGTAGGTAAGTGGTTGTGGGATGTGTGTAAAGGTACTGTAGTTTCAACACCGATGTTCCAACTTTCAGTGCAAATACCCTAACTAGGCAGTTGAAGTAGCTGGGACAGAAGACAGCTCCCTCACACGAATCATAGGCAGAGTAAAGTCAACCAAGGCACTCAAATCCAGAAAGACAAGCTGCAGAAGATAACAAAAGTCAAGACAGAATGTTTGTCTCTCCAACTACAGGCAGCAAAAATTGGTGACTACTGGCAATTCCTGAGTTATTTCTAGACACCAAACACTGATATACAAAGTACGGAGTTTCAACTCTTTTTTAAACATGTTACTCCCACAGCCATAAACTTTCTATAGTAATACCACCACATCTCACCCCTTCCTCTCCAAGAAATTGAATATAGCTCCAGCCATACTAATGTGAACTCCTGAAGCTTTCTGTTCTGAATTAGAATAAATTCTACTCTTCAAGGCAATATTAGTTACAACAGAACGTTTATGTCCACTGACTGATCAGTTATTCTTTGACAATTCCTTAACGATTGCCACTGTCTTCTGAAAACTGGCATACAGAACACTGATTTAAGTAATGAAACCTGTGAGACTACACTGTAACTTCATTCACCTTTGCAACAAGTCTTTTACATAATGCACTAATTCATCTAACAACTCACTTCATAAAACTGAAGTTCTCAGACATAGAACCGGAGTTTAAGAGACCCCAGTTGTTCCAGTCCTTATTTGCCATCCTGCACCTAAGTTTTCTGTAACTACATGGAATGCCACAGACAACAAATTTACACACTCATTGTTACTACCACAAAATCATCTTGCAATGCCTATCTTGACAAGAACCAGCTATTTACAAACAATGCACACTACAAGACAGCCTAAAGAAATCTCTGCACTGCACACCTGTATTTTCACAGAGCTACAAAGCAGCAAGCAATGCAATTTTTCATTAAATATGCAACTCAGGCACTTACACTGTGAATTCATGACCGAAAAACAGTGTCCTACCATTCTACCGACTAGCCAAGGCTTGACTATTACTAGAGACGGCATCAAGGCCAGATGGCAGCACTTAATTTTTCTGTGAGCTGTTAGAGACTCTTAAGTCTTTAAAAGTGTGCTAAGAAACCTTCACACCACGTATTATGAAATTTGCCGGTAAGGGTGAACAGTAGGTAACCCCAAGCAATGCTGTCCCATGACCAGCTCTGACAGGACGTGTGCCCTCACCCTTTGCCACAGGTGCCAAGCCCCCAGACCCCAAACGCTGCCTATCTACTGGTCCGCCACTTCGTGTTCTTCCCAGCCCACGAGATGCCCGCCTCTTCGCCCCGGAAGGGGCCCGGACCAGCCGGGCAGAGGCCGCGGGCCTGGCGCTC
>VZTI01001772.1:112668-123043 GCA_013397865.1 Struthidea cinerea | reverse complement strand
CCTCCCCGCCCGCCTGCCTCCCGCGCCCACAGTGGCTGGAAGGGTCTGAGCCGGCTCTTTGTCCCTCCGGGGAACTGCGAGAAAACGGCGTTGGACTTTAACCGTGTCGCTTTGCTGCACACGTGGCAGTAAAGTTGTTCCTCTGTGGTCGACAGGCTGCTGAACTGTAAATTTGAATGTTACTAAAAAAACAAACGTCGCTGAAGTTGCTTCTGACAGGTGCAGCCCCAGTGTCCCAGTTTGTTCACTGAGTGCTTGTCCATTTTAATGTCTGGTTAAGTGATGTTAAGGTTAATGTAAGGCATTCCAGAGCTCTTTGTAAACCTCCAGTTGTGTTACACTCGGTAGGTGAAGTAAAGGAATGTTTTGTCCCTTTCTCCCAGGGAAATCTAGTCAGTTCTAGGCACTCCTTTCAACTCCCAAGTTGTAGCACTCAGTTCTTTGTGTGCTCTTTAAATATCTTCCCATAAAGAGTTCCTGTTCTGCCACTGGATTTACTCAGCTGCTGTGTTCCATAGGTGTGTTGGGCAGTGAGGAGATGGAGATGGATGACAGGAGGATGGCTCTTGTGAGGAGGCACTGGTATCAGACAAATTTCCTTCATTTCCCTTTTCCATGTCCTGACAGACACCATGACTGAATTTCCACAACTCTTCATCAGGAAGCAGACTCCAAAGGGACAAGGAGCCAAACATGATATAGCTGGCCATGGGGCAAGGACCCTGTCAGCCAGGACACGAGCAGGGTGGTCTGGAGGCAGCACAGAGTGCAGACTACCAGGCAGGTTTCTGGTGATGAGGCAGATCTGAGGACAAGCCAGGTAGTCTGCACTGGCCCAAGATCAGTAGAATCCATAGCAAATCAGGACACGGTTGTGGCCAGGCTTAAGGGCAGCACTCCGATGATGTTGCTGAAGTGGGGATTGACACCCTTATGCCTGCAGAACCTGCCTTCAATAAGAGAAACTCATATGCAATGCTGGTTTTAATTTTAAAACCATTTCAAAACCATTTGTGTAGCAGAGGTACACCTTTCAGTATAACTTTCTATCTGAAGCAGAAACTGGAAAATAATTTTCATCTGCATTCACACAGAAAAGCAAAACTGCAAGCATGACACACTGGGAAAGGTCAGGTTATGAAGATACCCAGTTACATTTCTTTTGAGAACACATTCAGGTTTTGGCGTTACAGTCTATATATTCAGTAGGGAATATGCCACGGTGAGAAGGAAGCATTTTAATATATGCATATAAATACCTACACTTAATACAAAAACTGCCAGAGAGGCTCACCCACACTGTCCTCCTAAATACACAACAGATGTGTGTTGACTGTTGCATTAATGAAAAAAATGCTGGAAATTCACTGACCACTGATGGAAAATAACTGTCTTCTCTAAAAACATAATTATGCAGTTTCAAAATTAGTAACAATATAAACATATCTTAATTTCTAAAAGCAATGTTCACAGAGATAAATACTTCTTTGTTCAAAAATGTGGTTAGCCCTCAGCTCTGAAGTTTTAAACTTGGATTCCTTTGGCTCAGTTAATTTTCCTAAGGAGATCTCCTGAAATCTTGTATATTTCATTGCCACGTCGAATGCAGTACTGCTACAGTAAACTAATCAAGTTTGTTAGAGAACTGTATTTTTTAAATTAATGCTTTTCTTTTATAGATATTAAGACCTAAACATATTAAATCACATTACCTGACAAATTGCAAGTGTGTTAATGTCACTTCTTTTACATCTATAGCAATTTCCATCACTTCAAAGTTTAATAGTTCCATCATCCTGATACATTCATGTTTCTACTTAATAACCTCATTCTGTCTGTAAAAGGGATACAGTCTCTCTTTCAATATGAATCCTCCCTCCTACGGGATATGTGCTCCATTTGTTTGTTCTCTCACTCAAGTCGTTTATTAAAGCTACAAATAGCTTTTTAACTAAAAGTACCTTTCCTCAATTACAGTCCTGTTGAATTGTGTAGTAATTTGAGTTTTACATTGAAGAAATTATACCTTCAACAAGTGTTTGATTCTGGTCAAAGTAGAGTTTTCATAGTTCTAAGCACATAAAAATTGCAGGTTTTTACTGTAAATTCCAGAAGTAATTTTCTGTACTGCTGCTACAAATGTAATCATTAAAATCATCTTGAAATGTCAGAAGAGGCAGTTCCATTGTTAGATACATTTTCTATTCCTTTGTAGTATTCCTGAGCACCCATTTTGGATAATATCTAAGTATCGTCCGAAGAATTGGCTTAAGTTTAGACAAATGTATCCTACCTAGCCTGTGTGAAAATCTGACACAAGTAAGTAGCCAAGCAGTCACAAAAGACCCTTTTCTCTCTAAAGGTCTTCCTTGCTGAAGCTGTACTTTCCTCTGCCTCTGCCAGCCTGTCTTAGATTCCTTCCCTTATTCCCACTAAGGCTTGATATACCTTGTAGAGGAAAATTCCAGGCCGGTGATCTTGGTAAGAGGCCTTTGTATGAAAATTCAACAAACTGGCTTTTAGCAAGCATATAATATATAAAAAATAATATTCGTAACTTTGAAATGGAGCACACTCCAAGTAGCTCTTTTAGAAGCAATGGCCAAGAGAGGCCAAAGAGCAGCAGTGACTGCCTAGGTCTGCAGGAGCTCAGACAACTGTGCAGGTTTGGTCTTCTGCTGGACTGGGCAGCTTTATTGCACCCCTGAGAATGTTCCAGGGGTTCTCTGTCCTTTAAGCATCTCTCTCTGAGGCACTGACCTTCACACTGAAGCCTGGCCAGCTGACAGGACCTTTTATGGGGCAGAACCTCCAGTCAGCCTAGAGGAATACCCACCTCAGGTTGAAACTGGCAGGCTGTTTTTTTCAGTGTTGCAAAGAACTTAGAGGTGATAAAGAATGTGTGATCTTAGCCTAATGCTGAGTAATTTCCTGAAGAGACTATCCTGGGTTCTTCTCTCTGCTGACAGCATCAGCTCCTTCTTCCTAGGGTGTTTCTGTATTTATTGTGATGAGTTAATATGCAGAATAGATGGTAGGAGTGGGTATCAAAATCCAGTTTTCCTTGTCCCTGCAATATTGCTCATATTTCTCAACTAAAAATTCAGGGGAGGATACTGGGACCTCTTTTTTTATACTGCTAATTTAACACTTCATTACTAAACAGAAAATCTTCCTTTCCATCCTGTCGTATGCAGCCATTAAGTAATCTTTCCTGACTTACACACACAGCCTGTCTTTTTTGCCTATAAGGAAAAAAAAAGTGCATTAAGTTCAAGTTATCAGAAGCTGGATCCTAGGCACTGTTGTTGCATTTGAATTCAAATCCTCTAAATACTTGAGTACCTAACATGTTGCTTTATAAAAATATTTATCTACATGGATATATTTGTGTGTGCATGCCTGCAAGTGTATTTGCAGGAAAACTGGAGAGAGAAGGCACAGAATGCAAATAAAAGGTCATGAAATTTTGTTGGAAAAAGCATTTAGGAAAGCAAAGGATTTTCTTCTTAGGGTGGTTTTTGGTTGGTTGGTTGTTTGGTCAGTTGGTTTTCGAGGGAAGAGACTAATGAAGCTGTTCTTTGTAACTTCATACTTCAGCATTTGTTAGAGTAATTTCTATGAATTTAGAAAATGCCAGTTTCTTTAATTCAAGACCTTTGCCACATTAAGTTATCTAATTTCAAGAAGAATTATTCTGAAGTTAGGGAAAGAACTTAATAGAAAAAATTAACAATGAATCCTCCCTTTTCCCATTTTAAAACAATTCAGCAAAAAAGACTTAGAGCCCCAAAACTTCAAAACTTGTGTTCTTATCTGAACACCTACATGCCAAGGCCAAGTGGCTTTTGGAAGTTTTGAGTTCCCAAAATTTGACTAAAAACAATGCCAGCTTCGGACAAACCTTAGTGTCTCAGAAAAATTTGGACTGGGAAATCCAGATCCCAGTGATGGGGGGAAAAAAAAACACAGGTAATTTTGAATGTAACTGTGTAACTTCATGAAGATACAGTCTAAAGGAAAGAGCAATCAAAGAAGGGATATGAGGAAGTAAAATAAATACATCTTTAAATTCATTATACAACTTCCTCTTGAGGGGAAGAGGAGGGGCACACACTGATCTCTTCTCTGTGGTGACCAGTGACAGGACCAGAGGGAATGGCTTGAAGTTGTATCAGGAGAGGTTTAGGCTGGATATCAGGAAAAGGTTCTTCAGCCAGAGGGTGGTTGGGCACTGGAACAGCTCCCCAGGGAAGTGGTCACAGCACCAAGCCTGACAGAGTTCAGTAAGAGTTTGGACAATGCTCTTGGGCACATGGTGTGATTCTTGAGGATGGTGCTGTGCAGGGCTAGGATTTCGACTCAATGATCCTTGTGGGTCCCTTCCAACTCAGCTTATTCTGAAATTATGTGATTATCAAGTTTCCCTGTTCACGTCATGATAGCGAGGAAGAATTTTAAGTTATATTTATCATTACAGCAGTCAGTAGGCTGAAACCAGGCTTAGATCACACTCTTTTTGGTCTTTATTCAGCAAAGGAAGAACAGTCCTCTTCTGGCCAATGACTATTTCATGAAACTCCTCCTGCACAATATATGTCAACAGGTATTTTGAAATGTAAGCTTAACAACTCAAATATTAGCAAATTGATCCAGGGTTTGGGCAGAAACTTACCTCAATGAAATGTGCATGAAAAAGTTAACAGATTAGCTAGAGACAGCATTTTTGAATCCAGGTTACAAAAGAAGATTTTGTAATGCTTAACTTTTACTGCCTCTTCCATTGTAGCTTCCAAGGACAATACATTCCACCCAGCTACACCTACATTTGGGGCTAACAACTTATGCTTGTGCTCAGCTAAAGCAGCATTTCTCTTTGTGGAAAGTGTTTATTCTGACTTTCCTTTCTCTTCTGGAAGAAACTGAGCAACTTCTGCCAGCTCCAGGGAGTATTGATGCCTTTTCCTGGTCTTAAAATCAAGAGTCAAACATGGTTAGAAGGGAAAAAGGGATTTTACCTTGGTATTTATTTTAAGGATCCTTAGGTGCACTATGTCCAGGTCGAATGCACCTCCATGCACACCGCAATGCACACCCCAAAAAGATATGGTATAACATTATAGGTCTTACTAATTAGCATACCTATCTAAAATTCCCCAATAAGAGGCTCGAGTGAACCCTCCTCCACAAGGAACCTTCCCCTGGCTGGTTCTATCTCAGTTTACAAAATGTGTTCTGGAGAGGACCTTGGGGTCTGAGGCATATTGCTCCCTAACTACGAAACCTCTAAAATGTTTAGTCTCCGAGCTTAACAAACAAGTCCAACAATGTAGGCTAAAGCACTAAGAAAACAGAAGATGTAAAAAGGCATAAGAGGGATTTAAAAGAAAAGGCAAAAAATCATCATGGCATCAGTATGCATAGGTGAGTACTGTATTTCCAGACAGTTTGATTAACTCTGAACTAAAGCAGTTCTTCCTTAAAGACATGTTGTACTCAAGAAAGCATTGAAAAATGAAGGATCCACCATACTTCTTCATAGTTTGTTCTAGTGATTAAGCAGTTGTACTTTTAAATTTGAATTTGTCTGACTTCTATTTTTGTCTACTCTTTAATCCTTTCTCTGTTGAAGTTTACTTTGTTTGCTTTTTTCTCCCTGAGAAGATTATGACACATCACAACCACATTTTGTATCAGCATTCTTTTCAATAGAATAACACTGCGAGATTTTTCAAGCTTAGCTAGCAGTGCTAGCCCTCAATAATTCCCTTTTCTCTTTCAGTACTCCATTTCTTCCTACTTCCTTTCAAAATTGTAGGTCAAGCATCAGACTCACCATTGCAGCACACAAAGCTAGGATCAGTGTTATGCTCATCTCTGCTCATATGTATTCAAAGAACCCTTGGAAGCAGATGCTGAATTTTTCCCTATGATTTCCAGTGTAATTGCTTTCCAGGGAATTGTGCTTTTGCCCTGTGCACTAGATGCAAAACCCCAACGCTACGCTGACTTTGTACTCAGACAGTGGATGAGAGCCAGGCAGCAGAAGAGGCCAGGTTGCTCTGCCCTTGTCAGCGTTCACCCACAGGCTGCCAGACACAGATTTTATCAGCAGCAACTTTATATCTTACCTCAGGATCGGTGATTGAAAGAATGGATGCCTCTTTCCTAGTGACTCCAACAAACAGAAATTAGCAGGGATTTCTTAGAAGGACATTTTTTATGATCTGTTACTAAATCACTACTTATAAGGTAAGCATAAAAAACATTTTTAAGAATAATGCTGTTCAGATGGAAAGCATCATGGTAAATGTGAAATACACTAAAGTGAAATTAGGCCTTTTGTTATTCCAAGCACAATACCAATCAACCTATTTATTACACTAAGGTGGTGAAATATAAATTATTTAGGAGGAAAGGAATTTGTTTTTCCTCATTTTGAGCTCCAGTCATTACACACTTGGCTCTGCAGCCACAGCTGGTTTTTTTTGGAAAATGAATAGCTGAGAAAAACAGTCCAAGTAGAACACAACTCTGATTTCAATTGCAAATATTTAGAAATTTAAATAAAGCCAAATAGACCCAGTAGGTAGAAACACTGGATATTTTCCATTGCTCCAGTGAAAACTCAATCACTAAGTTAAAGTCAAACACTCAAGGTGCTACAATTGCTACAATTAAACATATTCCATAAGATGATGACATGGATGAGATAGTGCAGAGCTGTCACCTCAAAGGACCCTCCAGAGAGAAATGAGAAGCAGCAAATATTTTGTAATAGCACTGAACAGACTTCAGATGTACTTGTTCTGCAAATGATAAAGGTCCATACTGAAATATTATGGCAGTAAACAAGAATGAAGAAGAATGGGGAGAAAAGAAGAAAAATAACACCCCACTCCCCCAAAATGGAAAAACCTATGACAGCAAAATCATTCTATCTAAGATGTGAGTAAATGTTTGACATCCCAGCAGAAGTTCTTGGTGATGTCACAGGTTTGTAACATTTTTTGACTGGGCTGTGTCAATATAGAGAAGTATTCATGGGAGAATAATTATCAAACAAATTTCAGCTCGCTGTGCATTTCAGACCCCTCAGGGCCTGACTAAGGGATAGACTAAGCTAACTTTTTTCTGTTGGCCTTTCATTGACAGCAGTAGAACTATTCAATTTGCTGTCACATATAATTTGGATTAGTGTAATCCAGAGCTATACCAATTCATTCTCACTGATATCCAACCCAGTATTTCAATATCTGTTTACAAACTGATTTATTTTTTGCAGACTTGTCTACAAAAAGATGGACCTGAACCAGCTACTGGAATGTGTATGCACGGGGCCAACTAAAAGAAGTATATTCCCACAGTTAAGGTAATTCACATCAATCCTGAATTCTCACTTCATGGCTCTTTAGTTCTGGGTGCTGTTGGCCTTCGTAAGGAATCAGTGCACTTCATGACACTGAAGATGTGGAAATTTTGAAGAAAAATTAGTTAATGAATCTCTCTGTATATGCTAGAGGTATGGAACCTTTAAAAACACAAATTATTGTATTTTTCAGTGTCTGAAAAAAAACCCCAGCAGGACAATGTTCTGACTGAATCCTAAATATTACTGTTCTCAATATTCAAAAAAATGAGTAGAAACTGAGACTGTGCAGGGAAGTTAGCAAAACAGGCCAGCCTATGCATCTGAGAATAAACCTGCAGTTAAAACAAAAATATGAGGCCACTAAGAAACCATCTCTCATTGCTGATATCACCGCAAATCTAACTTCATTCCTAGAAGATCCATTGAGTTACCTCTGACCAGGACAGTCCAGTGTTATTTGGATCTGCATATGTTGTCCAACATGCTCTTTGCCTGGCTGCTGAATAGAGGCTGCACTGGTGTGATTAACAGAACTCACGTGGGCAACAAGTGGTGTTGGGCTGCTTACATCAAAGAGCAGCCAGTGGTACCCTGACACAGGAGCCAGTGGTGTACCTCTGGAATGCAGTCACTCTCCTCTTCCTTCTGGGTCTCTGAACACTCTTGCATTTTAAGCCGGTCTGGGCAGAACTTTACAGCTTATTTTTGGTAGCATGTGAAAGAGCTTGTTGTCAAGCCTTTAAAGTCAGATTGGTCAGCACAATTTTCTGAAAATTTGTACAACATTCAGTCTTTATTCTGTGCCAAGCATGAGCTGCCTGCAGAGGACTACATTGCTCTTAGAGCAACTGCACTTCAACTGTCATGTTCCAGGTGGAACTTCAAATGTTTACTGCCGCGGTGCTGCTGCCGGCCAGCTGTTGCTGTTGCTGTCCCAAGCACCAGACAATCTTCCACCTGCTCCGGAGTGGGCGGTGGAGGCCGATCGCGGCGCAGGAGGGCAGGCAAAGCTCCTGCTTAGGTTCACCGTGCCCACCAGAGGCACGGGTGCGTGGAGGAGGCAGGAATAAAGCAGAGGGACTTCTGCGTGAGGGCAGGGAAAGATCTATCGGAGAACCCAGAAAAACCACAGAGAAAGCCAAGACAGTAGGGCTAGCATGGGGTTTTATAGCCCTATATAATGGGTGTGGGAAACACACAGTAAACAATGATACATCAGCTAGGGGGTGTTACAAGGGCAGGGAGAAGGGATTAGAGCGAATGGGAGAAGGAGTAGGTGGGGAGGAGTAACAGGGGCCAATCAACCACCGAGTAACATAGAACTTTCTGGAAAGGCAGCCAAATATGAAAAACAAGGGGAGGGGAAGGCAGCAGCCAATAGTCTGCATATTTTACACAGCCTTTTGGGTGCTCATTGTAACTTCAAGGCCCTTAAGCTGTGGAGGCATCAAACCAATGGACCCTTTGGTCCGCTTGGTCCGGCTGACCATGGTGTTGGCCATGGATCACCGCAACAGTTTACAGATCGGACAACAAGTCTTCCACAGTTCAGTGTATGAAAACCTTAAATCTGGCCCTCTCCCACCACAGTGAAGGAAATCAGGTGGTAGCTCTGGAGCAGTTTAATTGTGTGCCCATGACATACTGCAGCCATTAAAGTCATGTGCAAAATACTGAAGAACATTAGCAAAGACCTCTAAGAACAAAAGAGTAAAACTACAGATGGTATTTTACAGCCTTGACATATATAAAACACTCTCAGGTAGCATATATTCTGCTAGATTGTGTGAATAAACATTTCTGTACTCCCATCAGTTACTAGCATTGGGGAAATCAAGTCTGGAATGAGGAACTCACAATAACTATACATATATGCAATTCAAATAGAACCTACAGCAAATAAAGTTACAAACAAACATTGAATTAACATACTCTGCTGGTTTGGCTGGGATAAAGTTAATATTCTTCATAGTAGCTATTATGGGGCTGTGTTTTTGATTTGTGCTCAAAACAGTGTTAAGATAGGGATGTTTTCATTATTGCTGAGTGGTGCTTACACAGCATCGAGGCCTCCTCACCTCACCCTACCAGTGAGGGCTCTGGGGGTGCACAAGGAGTTGGGAGGAGACCCATCGAGGAACAGCTGACCCCGGTGACATACGGTGACATGCTCAGCTAATAAAGCTGCAGGGAGAAGGAAAGCAGGAATATTTGGAGTGGTTGCATTTGTCTTCCATAGTAACTTAGGCAGAATGGAGCCCTGCTTTCCTGGAAGTATCTGAATACCTGCCTGCCAGTGGGAAGTGGTGAATGAATTCCTTGTTTTGCTTTGCTTGTGTGGATGGCTTTTGCCTTACCTATTAAACTGTCTTTATTTCAACCCATGAGTTTTCTAAATTTTACTCTTCCGATTCTCTCCCCCATGCCACTGGGTGTTGGGGGCAGTGAGCGAGCAGCTGTGGGGGGCTGAGTTGCCAGCTCAGTTTAATCCATGGTACATACTGAATGCAAAAACACATTTTAAAAAACAAGATGGATCTTTAAGTGAAAGGAAGAATTTTCTTCTTTCCGACCTCCACCATTATTTTACAGCATAGAGGCAATGACACACAGCAAATATGCTCAAACTGATATGAAGGTAGATTTAAAACAGCACAGGCAAGGCCCTCAGGAGGAATACCTGCAGCAGATCCACAATCCTGGCTCCAGTGCTGTTACACTCTTAGCAGGAACTTGGTCTTTGTAGACAAAGGATGTTCATGACCAGTTACATCTTGTCCAGTTGATGTTGGTATGGCCCCGTTTACACCAACTCCTGTCTACTGCCAAACTTCACCTTTGGCTGTTGCCAGACTTCTCTCAGACCTGTTGCTCCGACTGAGCAGGCACTGGAACCCTCTCAGCCTGGCACTGCCGCTGCCGCTCTGCCCAGCCCCTGGAGCCCTCTCAGCCTGGCGCTGTCGCTGCTGTTCTGCCCAGCCCCCGGAGCCCTCTCAGCCTGGC